>OV656825.1:19845653-19860653 GCA_927399485.1 Calamotropha paludella
GTTAATTTGTTATCAAAAGTTACTCCTAGTATTTTAATTTCTTTAGCTGGTTTAATTGTGATCCCCCCCATTTGTAATACAGGATTATTGTATTTCAGTTTGTTTGTAAATGTGATTGCTTGTGTTTTTAATGGTCCAAATGTTAGCTTGTTTTTATGTCCCCATTCATGTATCCGGTTTAGTGTGCGATTAGCATGTTCTTCTATTTCTGTTGCGTTTTTTCCTGTGAATATCAGTACTATATCGTCTGCGAAAGCTTGCACTTTTATGCCCTTTTTGTCCAGGTCCTCAAGAAGTGGGTCAAGTAAGAGGTTCCAAAAGGTGGGACCTCCTATTGACCCTTGAACACAGCCTTTTGTGGTTGGTATCTCAATTTTTTGGTTAACATAATTAAGGCTTACTTTTCTGTTACTTAGGTAATCGTCAACTACTCTTCTTAGGTTTGGTGGGCAATTTTTCTTAACTAATTGAATTTTTATGAGAGGCCACCAAGCGGAGTCGAAGGCTCCCTCTATGTCAAGCGAGATTAAGGTCACCATTTGTTTCTTGGATATTCCTTGGTTTATTTGCTGCATGATGTCATAGAGGGAGTCTTCTGTACTGCGCTGTGGTGTAAAGCCATATTGTTTTCTGCTCATTTGTGGTAATATGTGATGTTTTATTCTATTCATTACTAATTTTTCATAGATTTTCCCTAATATGGGTAGCAGTCCTATGGGTCTAAATGATTTGGGATTGGTGTATATGGATCTTCCGGGTTTTCTAAATATAATTATTTCTGCTTTTTTCCACTCATCTGGAAAGCAGCCTAATTCCAGACATTTGTTAAGGATTTCTAGGTATAGCATTATGTTGTTTTTGATAGCTCTTACGCAAATATCAAACGTTAGTCCATCTTTTCCGGGAGCTTTGGTAGGGTTAAAGGTGGTAAGTATCTGTTTTAGTTCTTCCAGTGTAAATAGTGGATCTGAGTTTATATTTTCATTATTTATTCTTTCTGCTTTTTCTCTTATTCTTTTTTGTTCACTTGTATCTTCTTCCACTTTATCTTCTGGGAAGAAGACTTTCGCCATCCATTCCACAGATTCTTTTGGGCTGAGCACCTGTCCATCCTTAACTAGAAGTTCCTCTTCATATTGCTTTGACGCTGATTTGATCACGCGGTATATTCCCTCCCACATAGTTTCTCTTTCTTGTTTGTTGCAGAAGTCTTTCCAACTGCTAGTTTGGGCTTTTGCAGCTTCTATTTCATACAGTTGCTTCGCGTCTAGGTATTCCTTTATGACTATTTCTCTTCTGTTTTCAGCGGCACACCTAATTCTCCTTTTCTTAGTATTCATATCTCTTTTGAGTTTGTCCAGTTCTATAGTCCACCATGGGTATTGGCCCGGTTTCCTAGTTTTAATTTTCGGTATCGTGTTTTCACATGCAAAGTCTATGCACTGTGTATAGTCCGCGATGGTGTTTTCAAGATCTTCCTTTTTATTAGTGCTTTTTATTCTGTCTTCCGTGATATTGTGTGCTTCTAAAAGTCTGTGAAACTCCTTATCGAATTTTTCCCAGTTTGCTAATTTGGTTTTGTATATTCTAGTGGTCTTTCTATCGATAATGCCTTCTGTTTTTCCTAGAGTTAGAGTGAAAGTAACGGCGTTGTGATCGGAGTTTGTAATATCTTTATCCACTCTCCAATTGGATACTTTTGAGATCAGATTTACAGTGCACGCCGTTATGTCCACTCTGCTCGTATATAGTCTTCCATTCCTTACAACTTGAAACGTAGGTTCATCGCCTTCATTTAAAATATGAATTTCTTTTGCTTCCAGGTACGCTGCCAGTGCTGCGCCCCGGTGATCTTCTGTTTGGCTACCCCACCAAGTACTCCAAGCATTGAAGTCTCCACCAATCAACACATCGCAGTTGTCCAGTTTACTGAGGATGTTGGTAAGTTCGCTAAGGTAAGTGTCCATGTCTTGATCTGGTTCAAAATATACTGAAATAAGTGCTATGTTTTTGTTTAAATTGTCTATTATTACTGTTGTTATGTTCTCTGTTTGTAATTGTGGATTAATTGTAATTTTAAGGCTATTGTCTAGTATTATTATTGCTGATTTGTTGGGTTTTGTACTGCTTTGCATATTTTGGATTAATCTTGTCCCTACATGTTTTTTCAGTATTCCTTGGGCACCTACATATGGCTCTTGTACTAAGGCTATACTTGCTTGCCTTCGAACTGCTTCCATGATAAGGTCTTGTGTTGCTATTTTGCTTCGCTGTAAATTTGCTTGTATTATCCAGTGTCGCCTGGATACTTGGTGGTTTGTTGCAGAGTTATTTAACGCCGTGACAACTTTAGCAATAACATATGCTCAGCCGCGCTATGCCATCCCATTTGCAGCGGACTGGGCATATATTGTCGAAGGCGTTGTGGCTACTGTTGTCGAACTTGGCATCCATGCAGTTTTTGCAGCTTGGTTCCTCACCTTGCATGCGTTTGGGACAGTCAGCCCTCAGGTGGGCCTCTCCGCAGTGGGAGCAGAGGTCGTCTGTCTCTTTGCACATTTTGCGCCCGTGGCCAAAGCCCAGGCATTTTGTGCATTGCACCACGGGTGACTGGTCTTGAACGACTCTTTTTTGGATGTCTATATAGACTTTCCCCTCAGTAGTCATGTTTCGCCAAACTTTTGGCGATACCTGCAAAACCACATGATTCTCATGTGGATTGCGTGCCTTACGGCGATACCTGACTACCGCGCGGAAGTCCTCCTCTGGAATGCCATCTGTGATGTGTGCATTTTGTTTCTTTATGGCATTTACAATATCCTCGTCAGTATTATATGAGAGCACGTCTTTAATTATGACCAGAGGATCCTTGTTTTTGGCGGCTTCCACTTTTAATTCCTTGCAGCCGCTTCGGATCTTATTGGTGATTTTTTCCACATCCGTTTTATTTCCGCAGCTAATCACAATCTTTTGATTTTTAACTTTTCTTATGCTGTCAACATGAAGCCCACTATTTTTTGCGTCGACTGCTACGCGCACTTTGTTGAGAACTGCTTCGCTTGTGTCTTTTATGTTCTCCGAGGAGATGATCACGCTATGTTGTGGTGTACTATTTCGCTCTATAGGTACTGGCTTGGGTGCCTGGTATTTTGGAGCTTTTGTGGCTGCCACTATCTCTGCGTACGATTTTCTGTCCTCTAGGAGAATCTTTTTTATCTCTTGAACCTCTTGAAGGATGATTATGTCGGTTTTTCCGTCATTATTTTTATTTTCTACTGGTTTGGATGCGGATTTGATTATTTCACCTATTTCCAGTTTTTTGATCATCTCCAGCATTCCCTCCAGGCTGGTGACTATTTGATTTTTATAGTTCCTTTTGAGGTTGCCCGATGCGTTTATACAAGACATTGCCTCATCAAACAGGTTTTGCGCCGATTCTGAAAACTGTCTTTTCGTAGGCTCTGATCCCAACATGGCTTCCGTGAGATCCCTACGTGCTTTCGGCGTTTCTGTGGTGGCGCTGCCACTATGGGGTATTTCAGGCGGCGTAGAGCGTTTACTTACTGGAGATCGAGTGGTCATTTTTACTATATTATTTGTTTCTGCTTTGTTAGTGTTTGTTTTCAAACAATATTTTAATTTTAAATGTGATGTTTTAATTTTATTTTTGTTTTTATACAAGTTTAGTATATTATTTTATAGTGTTAATATGATTGTAAATTGTTATATTATATGAAATAATTATTTAAGATGTAATTACTTAGAATATTTTTCCTTTTAGTGAAAAGTTTTATAAATTAAAATAGATAAAGTTTGAACGCTAATAGTATAAAATTCTTACGATAACCTAACCAATTTTATATTTTAATTTTAAAAGTAATATTTTAATCTATATTTAAATCCAAGAAGAAATAACAAATGATTAAAAATAAGTTTTTTATAAATTTTTCAAAATTGAAAATTTTTCAAAATTTAAGATTGAGTAAAATTTTAAGTATTAAACTTAAGAAAATAAAACGAAAAGAAACAAATGTACTTTGCTAATATCTACTTGTAAACTAAATTTTATAACTATAAAACAAAACAGAGTGGTTTTGTTCAAGTTTTAATTTTTTGCAATTAAAAGATGAAAATTAGTTATTTTAAAACAAGTCCAAAAAATTAAGTATGACTTATTTTTAAAAATTTTTAATACAAAAGATGTACCTTAAAAGCTAAATAATATTTATAACCAAAAAATAACTTAATATCTACAGCAGTTCAAAAGTTATGAAGTGTTCTGTGATTGACAGAAATGATGATTATTTGACGATTTTCAGGAATTTTTTCCTCTTAAACTATAAAAGATACAGAAAAAATTAATAGAATAAAAAAGTTGTGTCTTAAATAGATCTACCTAAAAACACTTAAAACTAAGAAATTGGTTAAAATCGAAAAAAGTTATACCTAAAAAACTGTGATTTTTAAGACGATTTTTAAGAATTTTTTGAAGAATTAACTATAACTATAAAAATAAATTAAAAATTAAAACTTAAAATTATGAATAAGATGCCTCAAAAGATTGTCTAACTAATGAAACAAAAATGAAGAAAATCGGACAAGTACTTTTTTAATTATGAATTTTTCAAAATTTTTGGGGTTAGCAAATTTCGACCAAAATCCACCTGGTTAGGTTAGGTTAGGTTAGGTTAGGTTAGGTTAGGTTAGGTTAGGTTAGGTTAGGTTAGGTTAGGTTAGGTTAGGTTAGGTTAGGTTAGGTTAGGTTAGGTTAGGTTAGGTTAGGTTAGGTTAGGTTAGGTTAGGTTAGGTTAGGTTAGGTTAGGTTAGGTTAGGTTAGGTTAGGTTAGGTTAGGTTAGGTTAGGTTAGGTTAGGTTAGGTTAGGTTAGGTTAGGTTAGGTTAGGTTAGGTTAGGTTAGGTTAGGTTAGGTTAGGTTAGGTTAGGTTAGGTTAGGTTAGGTTAGGTTAGGTTAGGTTAGGTTAGGTTAGGTTAGGTTAGGTTAGGTTAGGTTAGGTTAGGTTAGGTTAGGTTAGGTTAGGTTAGGTTAGGTTAGGTTAGGTTAGGTTAGGTTAGGTTAGGTTAGGTTAGGTTAGGTTAGGTTAGGTTAGGTTAGGTTAGGTTAGGTTAGGTTAGGTTAGGTTAGGTTAGGTTAGGTTAGGTTAGGTTAGGTTAGGTTAGGTTAGGTTAGGTTAGGTTAGGTTAGGTTAGGTTAGGTTAGGTTAGGTTAGGTTAGGTTAGGTTAGGTTAGGTTAGGTTAGGTTAGGTTAGGTTAGGTTAGGTTAGGTTAGGTTAGGTTAGGTTAGGTTAGGTTAGGTTAGGTTAGGTTAGGTTAGGTTAGGTTAGGTTAGGTTAGGTTAGGTTAGGTTAGGTTAGGTTAGGTTAGGTTAGGTTAGGTTAGGTTAGGTTAGGTTAGGTTAGGTTAGGTTAGGTTAGGTTAGGTTAGGTTAGGTTAGGTTAGGTTAGGTTAGGTTAGGTTAGGTTAGGTTAGGTTAGGTTAGGTTAGGTTAGGTTAGGTTAGGTTAGGTTAGGTTAGGTTAGGTTAGGTTAGGTTAGGTTAGGTTAGGTTAGGTTAGGTTAGGTTAGGTTAGGTTAGGTTAGGTTAGGTTAGGTTAGGTTAGGTTAGGTTAGGTTAGGTTAGGTTAGGTTAGGTTAGGTTAGGTTAGGTTAGGTTAGGTTAGGTTAGGTTAGGTTAGGTTAGGTTAGGTTAGGTTAGGTTAGGTTAGGTTAGGTTAGGTTAGGTTAGGTTAGGTTAGGTTAGGTTAGGTTAGGTTAGGTTAGGTTAGGTTAGGTTAGGTTAGGTTAGGTTAGGTTAGGTTAGGTTAGGTTAGGTTAGGTTAGGTTAGGTTAGGTTAGGTTAGGTTAGGTTAGGTTAGGTTAGGTTAGGTTAGGTTAGGTTAGGTTAGGTTAGGTTAGGTTAGGTTAGGTTAGGTTAGGTTAGGTTAGGTTAGGTTAGGTTAGGTTAGGTTAGGTTAGGTTAGGTTAGGTTAGGTTAGGTTAGGTTAGGTTAGGTTAGGTTAGGTTAGGTTAGGTTAGGTTAGGTTAGGTTAGGTTAGGTTAGGTTAGGTTAGGTTAGGTTAGGTTAGGTTAGGTTAGGTTAGGTTAGGTTAGGTTAGGTTAGGTTAGGTTAGGTTAGGTTAGGTTAGGTTAGGTTAGGTTAGGTTAGGTTAGGTTAGGTTAGGTTAGGTTAGGTTAGGTTAGGTTAGGTTAGGTTAGGTTAGGTTAGGTTAGGTTAGGTTAGGTTAGGTTAGGTTAGGTTAGGTTAGGTTAGGTTAGGTTAGGTTAGGTTAGGTTAGGTTAGGTTAGGTTAGGTTAGGTTAGGTTAGGTTAGGTTAGGTTAGGTTAGGTTAGGTTAGGTTAGGTTAGGTTAGGTTAGGTTAGGTTAGGTTAGGTTAGGCTAGGTTAGGTTAGGTTAGGTTAGGTTAGGTTAGGTTAGGTTAGGTTAGGTTAGGTTAGGTTAGGTTAGGTTAGGTTAGGTTAGGTTAGGTTAGGTTAGGTTAGGTTAGGTTAGGTTAGGTTAGGTTAGGTTAGGTTAGGTTAGGTTAGGTTAGGTTAGGTTAGGTTAGGTTAGGTTAGGTTAGGTTAGGTTAGGTTAGGTTAGGTTAGGTTAGGTTAGGTTAGGTTAGGTTAGGTTAGGTTAGGTTAGGTTAGGTTAGGTTAGGTTAGGTTAGGTTAGGTTAGGTTAGGTTAGGTTAGGTTAGGTTAGGTTAGGTTAGGTTAGGTTAGGTTAGGTTAGGTTAGGTTAGGTTAGGTTAGGTTAGGTTAGGTTAGGTTAGGTTAGGTTAGGTTAGGTTAGGTTAGGTTAGGTTAGGTTAGGTTAGGTTAGGTTAGGTTAGGTTAGGTTAGGTTAGGTTAGGTTAGGTTAGGTTAGGTTAGGTTAGGTTAGGTTAGGTTAGGTTAGGTTAGGTTAGGTTAGGTTAGGTTAGGTTAGGTTAGGTTAGGTTAGGTTAGGTTAGGTTAGGTTAGGTTAGGTTAGGTTAGGTTAGGTTAGGTTAGGTTAGGTTAGGTTAGGTTAGGTTAGGTTAGGTTAGGTTAGGTTAGGTTAGGTTAGGTTAGGTTAGGTTAGGTTAGGTTAGGTTAGGTTAGGTTAGGTTAGGTTAGGTTAGGTTAGGTTAGGTTAGGTTAGGTTAGGTTAGGTTAGGTTAGGTTAGGTTAGGTTAGGTTAGGTTAGGTTAGGTTAGGTTAGGTTAGGTTAGGTTAGGTTAGGTTAGGTTAGGTTAGGTTAGGTTAGGTTAGGTTAGGTTAGGTTAGGTTAGGTTAGGTTAGGTTAGGTTAGGTTAGGTTAGGTTAGGTTAGGTTAGGTTAGGTTAGGTTAGGTTAGGTTAGGTTAGGTTAGGTTAGGTTAGGTTAGGTTAGGTTAGGTTAGGTTAGGTTAGGTTAGGTTAGGTTAGGTTAGGTTAGGTTAGGTTAGGTTAGGTTAGGTTAGGTTAGGTTAGGTTAGGTTAGGTTAGGTTAGGTTAGGTTAGGTTAGGTTAGGTTAGGTTAGGTTAGGTTAGGTTAGGTTAGGTTAGGTTAGGTTAGGTTAGGTTAGGTTAGGTTAGGTTAGGTTAGGTTAGGTTAGGTTAGGTTAGGTTAGGTTAGGTTAGGTTAGGTTAGGTTAGGTTAGGTTAGGTTAGGTTAGGTTAGGTTAGGTTAGGTTAGGTTAGGTTAGGTTAGGTTAGGTTAGGTTAGGTTAGGTTAGGTTAGGTTAGGTTAGGTTAGGTTAGGTTAGGTTAGGTTAGGTTAGGTTAGGTTAGGTTAGGTTAGGTTAGGTTAGGTTAGGTTAGGTTAGGTTAGGTTAGGTTAGGTTAGGTTAGGTTAGGTTAGGTTAGGTTAGGTTAGGTTAGGTTAGGTTAGGTTAGGTTAGGTTAGGTTAGGTTAGGTTAGGTTAGGTTAGGTTAGGTTAGGTTAGGTTAGGTTAGGTTAGGTTAGGTTAGGTTAGGTTAGGTTAGGTTAGGTTAGGTTAGGTTAGGTTAGGTTAGGTTAGGTTAGGTTAGGTTAGGTTAGGTTAGGTTAGGTTAGGTTAGGTTAGGTTAGGTTAGGTTAGGTTAGGTTAGGTTAGGTTAGGTTAGGTTAGGTTAGGTTAGGTTAGGTTAGGTTAGGTTAGGTTAGGTTAGGTTAGGTTAGGTTAGGTTAGGTTAGGTTAGGTTAGGTTAGGTTAGGTTAGGTTAGGTTAGGTTAGGTTAGGTTAGGTTAGGTTAGGTTAGGTTAGGTTAGGTTAGGTTAGGTTAGGTTAGGTTAGGTTAGGTTAGGTTAGGTTAGGTTAGGTTAGGTTAGGTTAGGTTAGGTTAGGTTAGGTTAGGTTAGGTTAGGTTAGGTTAGGTTAGGTTAGGTTAGGTTAGGTTAGGTTAGGTTAGGTTAGGTTAGGTTAGGTTAGGTTAGGTTAGGTTAGGTTAGGTTAGGTTAGGTTAGGTTAGGTTAGGTTAGGTTAGGTTAGGTTAGGTTAGGTTAGGTTAGGTTAGGTTAGGTTAGGTTAGGTTAGGTTAGGTTAGGTTAGGTTAGGTTAGGTTAGGTTAGGTTAGGTTAGGTTAGGTTAGGTTAGGTTAGGTTAGGTTAGGTTAGGTTAGGTTAGGTTAGGTTAGGTTAGGTTAGGTTAGGTTAGGTTAGGTTAGGTTAGGTTAGGTTAGGTTAGGTTAGGTTAGGTTAGGTTAGGTTAGGTTAGGTTAGGTTAGGTTAGGTTAGGTTAGGTTAGGTTAGGTTAGGTTAGGTTAGGTTAGGTTAGGTTAGGTTAGGTTAGGTTAGGTTAGGTTAGGTTAGGTTAGGTTAGGTTAGGTTAGGTTAGGTTAGGTTAGGTTAGGTTAGGTTAGGTTAGGTTAGGTTAGGTTAGGTTAGGTTAGGTTAGGTTAGGTTAGGTTAGGTTAGGTTAGGTTAGGTTAGGTTAGGTTAGGTTAGGTTAGGTTAGGTTAGGTTAGGTTAGGTTAGGTTAGGTTAGGTTAGGTTAGGTTAGGTTAGGTTAGGTTAGGTTAGGTTAGGTTAGGTTAGGTTAGGTTAGGTTAGGTTAGGTTAGGTTAGGTTAGGTTAGGTTAGGTTAGGTTAGGTTAGGTTAGGTTAGGTTAGGTTAGGTTAGGTTAGGTTAGGTTAGGTTAGGTTAGGTTAGGTTAGGTTAGGTTAGGTTAGGTTAGGTTAGGTTAGGTTAGGTTAGGTTAGGTTAGGTTAGGTTAGGTTAGGTTAGGTTAGGTTAGGTTAGGTTAGGTTAGGTTAGGTTAGGTTAGGTTAGGTTAGGTTAGGTTAGGTTAGGTTAGGTTAGGTTAGGTTAGGTTAGGTTAGGTTAGGTTAGGTTAGGTTAGGTTAGGTTAGGTTAGGTTAGGTTAGGTTAGGTTAGGTTAGGTTAGGTTAGGTTGACGTTTTTCGGTGGGTCAGATTTTGACGATCAAGTTGGTTTTTGAAAGTTAGTTGGAGTTTTCGAAGGCGCAACTTTTGGTGGTGGAAAAATTGAAATCGCTTCGGAGCTTGGGAAGATATCGAAATTTTTCGATATTTTCTCACTCTTAACTTTTTCTTTTTTTTCTCCATACAATTGAGGGTAATTTGCCGGTGAGTTGTTAGAAGATCATCTAGGTAGCAAAGTGTCGGGCACCCCTATCTCGGTTTTCGAGATAGCTGTGCGCGCCTTTCTGCCGGATCGGTCTCCGCCCTTTTCAGGGCGAGCAATTCCCTAGCAGGAACCAGTTGGGAGAGGTCGGGGGAGTCCTCCACCTTGTCGTTGTTCGACGAATTGGCGGTTTTCGCCAAATTGCCGAACAGCGTCCAGGGACAAACCCGATTTTCTCGGTGTTGGAGTGGGGGAGTTGGTCCCCGGTTTGAGTAGGGGGCTTCAGTGGGGGAGTTCTTGTGCCGCGAAGTCTCGCTGGCGCCACCTCTGAAGCGGTTCGGCAGTAGGAACCTAACCTAAGTTGAACTTAGGTTTTGGTTTTTTCGTTGTTGTTGTTGTTATTTCGTTGTTGTTTGGGGAAGTTTGGGGGGTTGTTAGGTTCGTCGGGGGGAGTGCTCTCCCCTTTTCGACTTTTGTTGGATTTTCGGTGGAGTAGGGGCGTTCCAGTCGGGAAGACTATTTCACCAATCCTAGTGGTGTTTTTTCTGGGGAATCGCTCTCCTTAGGCGCTAGTGGTGCCGGGGACGAGCGAAATGTCGAAGAAAGGCGGTTTGTTTGGGAAACTGGAGGCATTGGGCTCGGACATGGATGCCGGTTCCGAGACTCCAGTGGGAAGTAGAAGCCAGAGCGCGGCACGCAAGAGACCGAGCTCTGGAGGGCGGCTGAGCTCCAGCTCTGGGAGCGACGCAATTAAGACGGCCGCGAGGAAGAAGAAGGCGAAAGGCAGAAGTGCAAGAGCGGGAAGGCCGTTGTCAGGCGGAAATAGTACGAACTTCTCACTTAATCTGAGAAGTGGGTCTGACACCAGTCTTGAGGAGCAGCTGGTGCTGCAGATGGAGGCAGAAGGAGGTACCCCGTCCTCAGCGAGAGTACTGAGGAGCTTCACGAAGAAGGCGGGCTCCAAAAGGGACTGCTCGGTCTCATCGTTGGAAGGGGATCTAACGGATTGCTCCGAGGTGGCCTCAGGGGAAGTGGTAGAGGAGGTCAAAGAGCAGAGGGAGGTGCTGAAGACCGTCTTCTCAAACACCTCCGTAACACTGGGCGAAGCGGACAAGAGGTGCATCCAGCAGGTGGTCCGAAAATTGGGCGGTGCGGCCAAAACCCTTAAGGCCAATTCAAAGAAGGGGAAGAAGGTCCCCGAAATGGACTCGGAGGCTCGGAAGTACAGGGAGGCCCTTGAGCAGCTGCGGGCAGAGGTAGCGACGCTCAAGGAAGAAAATAAAAACCTGAGGAGGCAGTACGACGAGGTCGCTAAGCGCGCAGCTGAAGCAAGGAGGTCCCCGGCACCAGCACCGGCGGTAAGGGCGGAACCAGGCCAACCTCTCACCATGGAGGCCATGGCGGAACTGTTTGAGTCGTTCCGCCGCGACACCATGGCCGCGGTGAGAACAATGGTGGACGCCCGCGTAGAGGGACTGGAGAAGGACGGACGCCTTCTCCAGGAGAAGAGCCACCGGCCACCACTGGCAGCCGGGAAGAAGCAGCCCACCCCTCGCACTATGGCGGGAAGGGAGGCGCGTGGCGGACAAGAGCGCCCGCAATCTGCGACGCCGGCGGTGGCTCTAGAGCCACAAATCGCGAACGCGGAACAGGGGGGGAGCGGCTCATGGGCGACGGTGGCGGCTAAAACCAAAAAACCGGCGGGGACAGTCCAAAAGACAGCGGCGGCAAAGCCGAAGCCAAAGCCGGCTCAGGCCAAACAAGCGGGGCCGAAGCTGGTGGCCCCGAAGACGTCGGCGGTGGTTCTGTCCATCCCCGATGAGGCGGCGAAGAAGGGAGTATCCTACGCCGCGGCCATCATAAAGGCCCAAAAGGAGGTCGGACTGGGTGAGCTCGGCATATCTGATGTTAAGATCAGAGTCACCCAGTCTGGGGCGCGCCTTATAGAGGTGGGCGGAGAAAATAGCGGGGCCAAAGCCGATGGCCTCGCTAAAAAGCTCACTGAGGTGCTGGAGGGGATGGCCTCAATCTCCAGGCCCTGCAAAATGGCAGACATCAGAATCAGCGGTCTCGACGACTCTACGGGGCCCAGCGAGCTGCGAGCCGCTATTGCTGAGAAAGGGGGTTGCCCACCCGGACAGGTAAGGGTGGGCGAAATAAGAGTGGGCCCCGGTGGCCTCGGTACCGCAGTCGCGCAATGCCCGGTGGAGGCGGCAAAAAAGCTCGCTATAGAGGGCAAAATACGGGTAGGGTGGACGGTAGCCTCCATCAGGGTGCTAGAGCCTCGCACCCTGAGGTGCTACCGATGCCTGCAGCCGGGGCACACCGGGGCGCTCTGCCCCGCCAGCGTTGACAGGAGCGCCCTTTGCTACAGGTGCGGCAGAGAGGGGCACAAGGCGGCGTCGTGCAATGCGGATCCGTGCTGCGCCCTTTGCAAGACGCTGAAGCGCCCACACGGGCACATCATGGGGGGCAAATCCTGCAAGCCCCCCACGGTTAAGGGAAAGCCCCTCCCAAGGGCTTTTGGAGCGCAGCGCGCGCAGGCCCCGGCGGCCATGGAGGTTGTTGATACGGTCCAATAATGCCTCTAAGACCGTACAACATCCTCCAGGCGAATGTAAACCACTCCACAGGTTCGCAAGACCTGCTAATGCAGAACCTGGCGGAGTGGTCGGTGGACCTCGCCATCGTGTCGGAGCCCTACTGTGCCCCTCCGCGGGACAACTGGGCTTCGGCATCAGACGACACGGTGGCGATCGTGGTCCCTACGACGGCAGTCGGCGCCCCCCCCCTCACACTAATCGAGAGGGGAGAGGGGTATGTGGCCGTCGGTTGGGCAGGGATTGCGGTGGTGGGCGGGTACTTCTCGCCCAATCGACCCCTCCGGGAGTTTACGGAGTGGGTCGATAGGATGGGGCGCGCCGTCGGGAGGCTGGCACCCAGAAAAGTCCTCCTGGGGGGGGACTTAAACGCCAAGCACCAGGCGTGGGGGTCCCTCTCGGACGACCCGAAGGGGGTCGTCCTGGCGAACTGGGTGGCAGCGATGGGGCTGGCGGTGCTTAACACCGGCACCGCCTTCACCTGCGTCAGGGGAAGCGGCGGCTCGAGGGTCGACGTCACCCTGGCGGCCCCATCCCTGGCACCCAAAATCTCGGCGTGGCGCGTGCTCTCAGAGGAGGAGTCCCTGTCGGACCACCCCTACATTAGGTTTGAGGCTGACCTGAGGGGTGGATCTGGTGGGCGCCCGGGGGGGGGAACGCAGTCCTGTTTCCCCAGATGGGCCCTCACCAGGCTCAACAGGGACCTGGCGGAGGAGGCGGCTGTGGTGGAGCGGTGGAAGATCCGGGACGAAGACTGGGGGCAGCACCGGTCGGCGGAGGAAAGGGCGGCGCGGATCAAGACGGCCCTCACGGCTGTCTGCAGCGCCTCCATGCCCAGGGTAACTGGTCGACCCGGTAGGACCGCCGTCTATTGGTGGTCCGACGAGATCGGGTCGATCAGAGCCGCTTGCATTCGGGCGAGGAGGGCGCTGCAGAGGTGCCGCCGGCGGCGCACGAGAGTGGACGGCGAGGAGGGGACTCTTGAGGCCGCCTACAAGGAGGCGAAAAGGCGGCTCAACCTGGCCATCCGGCAGGCGAAGGATGCGGCCTGGGGCGAGTTCTTGTCCAGCCTGGACAGGGACCCGTGGGGCCGCCCTTACCGAACGGTCAGGGGAAAAATGAGAGGCCAAGCTCCGGCCACCGACCTGATGGAGCCGGAGCTGCTGGACAGGGTGGTCTCCGGACTCTTCCCCGCCGTGCCGCCGGTCCTCCCGCCGAGAATGGTGCCCCCCCCAGTCCCGCCCAACCAGGCGACCGGGTATGAGCCGGTCACCGCCGCCGAGATGGCCGCTCTCGTTGACCGCCTCAAGGGCCACAAGAAGGCGCCGGGCCCGGACGGAGTCCCAGGCAAAGTCGTCCCCATCGCCGCGGACCACCTAGGGGAATTCCTCCAGGACACCTATAGTCTGTGCCTGGAGAGAGGTGAGTTCCCCAAAGCCTGGAAAAGGGGACGACTATGCCTGCTGAAGAAGGAGGGGCGGCCGGCGGACTCGCCGTCCGCTTACAGGCCAGTGGTGCTGCTCGACGAGGCCGGCAAGGGACTGGAGAGAGTCATTGCCGGCCGGGTGACGCAGCACCTGGAGGAGGTGGGCCCGAACTTGTCGGACAGGCAGTTCGGGTTCCGGAGGAACCGGTCAACGGTCGACGCGGTCTTGGCCCTCAAGGAGGAAATCGACAGAGCGGAGAGGCTCGGGCAGGGGGTTTTCGCGGTGTCCTTAGATATTAGGAACGCATTCAACTCCCTGCCCTACGACGTCGTATTGGAGGCCCTCAGGTTCCACCAACTTCCCCCGTACCTCCGGCTTATCATTGAGCACTACCTCAAGGACAGGGTGGTGCTCTACGCCGATTCGCGGGGGGGCTTGGTGGAGCGGGAAATGGTGTGCGGCGTTCCACAGGGGGCGGTTCTGGGTCCGCTCCTGTGGATAATGGCGTATGATTGGCTCCTCAGAGGGCGGCTCCTCCCCCGTGCAACGGTAGTGTGTTATGCCGACGACACACTCATCGTTGCCAGGGGGAAAACATACGAGGAGGCCAGACGCCGGGCCAGGGAGACCGCGGAGGCCACTATCGGGCGTATCCGGGCCATGGGTCTAAATGTCTCGGTCGATAAGACCGAGGCCATATACTTTCATGGCCCGAGGAGGGCACCCCCAGTGCGGGCGAGGGAGGTGGTACTGGACGGGGTGAGGCTGCCGGTGCAGCCCCACATTAAGTACCTGGGGCTGGTGCTGGATGCTCGCTGGAAGTTCAGCGAGCACTTCCGCCGGCTAGCCCCCCGCCTACTGAAAGCCTCCCAGGCACTGGGGAGACTCCTGCCAAATGTCGGCGGCCCAGGGTCCAACTGCCGCCGACTATACGCAGGAGTTATTAAGAGTATGGCCCTCTACGGCGCGCCCGTGTGGGCGGACGCCGCCGCGGAGGAGGGACTGGCCAATCTAAGGCGGTCCCAGAGGACGGTCGCGACCCGGATCGGGAGGTGCTACC
Source organism: Calamotropha paludella (assembly GCA_927399485.1). NCBI lineage: Eukaryota > Metazoa > Arthropoda > Insecta > Lepidoptera > Crambidae > Calamotropha > Calamotropha paludella. Next base: position 19,860,248 of record OV656825.1, read on the forward strand.
GGACGGTGTCGCGAGCGGCGGCGTGTGCCATTGCAGGTACACCTCCGTGGGACCTGGAGGCTCGTGTCCTACGGGAGGTGTACTTGCAAAGGAGGGAGGCGGGGGTGCGAGGAGATAGGCTCGCACCCGAGGAGGTCCGGCGGTTCCGGCTGGAGGCCGAGGAGAAAATGATGGGGGAATGGGAGGTGTCCCTCATCAGCCCACCATATGGTGTACGCACTCTCGAGGCATTGGGTCCAATGCTTCGAGAGTGGCGAGCCAGGCGCCATGGGTCGGTGACCTTCAGGCTGGCGCAGGTGCTTACCGGGCATGGTTGCTTCGGTAAGTACCTGTGCCGGATTCGGAGGGAGCCGACCCCGTCGTGCCACCACTGCGGCGCTGCGGAGGACACCGCCCAGCACACTCT
>OV656825.1:19868153-19915653 GCA_927399485.1 Calamotropha paludella
GGGCGGAACCAGGCCAACCTCTCACCATGGAGGCCATGGCGGAACTGTTTGAGTCGTTCCGCCGTGACACCATGGCCGCGGTGAGAACAATGGTGGACGCCCGCGTAGAGGGACTGGAGAAGGACGGACGCCTTCTCCAGGAGAAGAGCCACCGGCCACCACTGGCAGCCGGGAAGAAGCAGCCCACCCCTCGCACTATGGCGGGAAGGGAGGCGCGTGGCGGACAAGAGCGCCCGCAATCTGCGACGCCGGCGGTGGCTCTAGAGCCACAAATCGCGAACGCGGAACAGGGGGGGAGCGGCTCATGGGCGACGGTGGCGGCTAAAACCAAAAAACCGGCGGGGACAGTCCAAAAGACAGCGGCGGCAAAGCCGAAGCCAAAGCCGGCTCAGGCCAAACAAGCGGGGCCGAAGCTGGTGGCCCCGAAGACGTCGGCGGTGGTTCTGTCCATCCCCGATGAGGCGGCGAAGAAGGGAGTATCCTACGCCGCGGCCATCATAAAGGCCCAAAAGGAGGTCGGACTGGGTGAGCTCGGCATATCTGATGTTAAGATCAGAGTCACCCAGTCCGGGGCGCGCCTTATAGAGGTGGGCGGAGAAAATAGCGGGGCCAAAGCCGATGGCCTCGCTAAAAAGCTCACTGAGGTGCTGGAGGGGATGGCCTCAATCTCCAGGCCCTGCAAAATGGCAGACATCAGAATCAGCGGTCTCGACGACTCTACGGGGCCCAGCGAGCTGCGAGCCGCTATTGCTGAGAAAGGGGGTTGCCCACCCGGACAGGTAAGGGTGGGCGAAATAAGAGTGGGCCCCGGTGGCCTCGGTACCGCAGTCGCGCAATGCCCGGTGGAGGCGGCAAAAAAGCTCGCTATAGAGGGCAAAATACGGGTAGGGTGGACGGTAGCCTCCATCAGGGTGCTAGAGCCTCGCACCCTGAGGTGCTACCGATGCCTGCAGCCGGGGCACACCGGGGCGCTCTGCCCCGCCAGCGTTGACAGGAGCGCCCTTTGCTACAGGTGCGGCAGAGAGGGGCACAAGGCGGCGTCGTGCAATGCGGATCCGTGCTGCGCCCTTTGCAGGACGCTGAAGCGCCCACACGGGCACATCATGGGGGGCAAATCCTGCAAGCCCCCCACGGTTAAGGGAAAGCCCCTCCCAAGGGCTTTTGGAGCGCAGCGCGCGCAGGCCCCGGCGGCCATGGAGGTTGTTGATACGGTCCAATAATGCCTCTAAGACCGTACAACATCCTCCAGGCGAATGTAAACCACTCCACAGGTTCGCAAGACCTGCTAATGCAGAACCTGGCGGAGTGGTCGGTGGACCTCGCCATCGTGTCGGAGCCCTACTGTGCCCCTCCGCGGGACAACTGGGCTTCGGCATCAGACGACACGGTGGCGATCGTGGTCCCTACGACGGCAGTCGGCGCCCCCCCCCCTCACACTAATCGAGAGGGGAGAGGGGTATGTGGCCGTCGGTTGGGCAGGGATTGCGGTGGTGGGCGGGTACTTCTCGCCCAATCGACCCCTCCGGGAGTTTACGGAGTGGGTCGATAGGATGGGGCGCGCCACCAGGCGTGGGGGTCCCTCTCGGACGACCCGAAGGGGGTCGTCCTGGCGAACTGGGTGGCAGCGATGGGGCTGGCGGTGCTTAACACCGGCACCGCCTTCACCTGCGTCAGGGGAAGCGGCGGCTCGAGGGTCGACGTCACCCTGGCGGCCCCATCCCTGGCACCCAAAATCTCGGCGTGGCGCGTGCTCTCAGAGGAGGAGTCCCTGTCGGACCACCCCTACATTAGGTTTGAGGCTGACCTGAGGGGTGGATCTGGTGGGCGCCCGGGGGGGGGAACGCAGTCCTGTTTCCCCAGATGGGCCCTCACCAGGCTCAACAGGGACCTGGCGGAGGAGGCGGCTGTGGTGGAGCGGTGGAAGATCCGGGACGAAGACTGGGGGCAGCACCGGTCGGCGGAGGAAAGGGCGGCGCGGATCAAGACGGCCCTCACGGCTGTCTGCAGCGCCTCCATGCCCAGGGTAACTGGTCGACCCGGTAGGACCGCCGTCTATTGGTGGTCCGACGAGATCGGGTCGATCAGAGCCGCTTGCATTCGGGCGAGGAGGGCGCTGCAGAGGTGCCGCCGGCGGCGCACGAGAGTGGACGGCGAGGAGGGGACTCTTGAGGCCGCCTACAAGGAGGCGAAAAGGCGGCTCAACCTGGCCATCCGGCAGGCGAAGGATGCGGCCTGGGGCGAGTTCTTGTCCAGCCTGGACAGGGACCCGTGGGGCCGCCCCTACCGAACGGTCAGGGGAAAAATGAGAGGCCAAGCTCCGGCCACCGACCTGATGGAGCCGGAGCTGCTGGACAGGGTGGTCTCCGGACTCTTCCCCGCCGTGCCGCCGGTCCTCCCGCCGAGAATGGTGCCCCCCCCCAGTCCCGCCCAACCAGGCGACCGGGTATGAGCCGGTCACCGCCGCCGAGATGGCCGCTCTCGTTGACCGCCTCAAGGGCCACAAGAAGGCGCCGGGCCCGGACGGAGTCCCAGGCAAAGTCGTCCCCATCGCCGCGGACCACCTAGGGGAATTCCTCCAGGACACCTATAGTCTGTGCCTGGAGAGAGGTGAGTTCCCCAAAGCCTGGAAAAGGGGACGACTATGCCTGCTGAAGAAGGAGGGGCGGCCGGCGGACTCGCCGTCCGCTTACAGGCCAGTGGTGCTGCTCGACGAGGCCGGCAAGGGACTGGAGAGAGTCATTGCCGGCCGGGTGACGCAGCACCTGGAGGAGGTGGGCCCGAACTTGTCGGACAGGCAGTTCGGGTTCCGGAGGAACCGGTCAACGGTCGACGCGGTCTTGGCCCTCAAGGAGGAAATCGACAGAGCGGAGAGGCTCGGGCAGGGGGTTTTCGCGGTGTCCTTAGATATTAGGAACGCATTCAACTCCCTGCCCTACGACGTCGTATTGGAGGCCCTCAGGTTCCACCAACTTCCCCCGTACCTCCGGCTTATCATTGAGCACTACCTCAAGGACAGGGTGGTGCTCTACGCCGATTCGCGGGGGAGCTTGGTGGAGCGGGAAATGGTGTGCGGCGTTCCACAGGGGGCGGTTCTGGGTCCGCTCCTGTGGATAATGGCGTATGATTGGCTCCTCAGAGGGCGGCTCCTCCCCCGTGCAACGGTAGTGTGTTATGCCGACGACACACTCATCGTTGCCAGGGGGAAAACATACGAGGAGGCCAGACGCCGGGCCAGGGAGACCGCGGAGGCCACTATCGGGCGTATCCGGGCCATGGGTCTAAATGTCTCGGTCGATAAGACCGAGGCCATATACTTTCATGGCCCGAGGAGGGCACCCCCAGTGCGGGCGAGGGAGGTGGTACTGGACGGGGTGAGGCTGCCGGTGCAGCCCCACATTAAGTACCTGGGGCTGGTGCTGGATGCTCGCTGGAAGTTCAGCGAGCACTTCCGCCAGCTAGCCCCCCGCCTACTGAAAGCCTCCCAGGCACTGGGGAGACTCCTGCCAAATGTCGGCGGCCCAGGGTCCAACTGCCGCCGACTATATGCAGGAGTTATTAAGAGTATGGCCCTCTACGGCGCGCCCGTGTGGGCGGACGCCGCCGCGGAGGAGGGACTGGCCAATCTAAGGCGGTCCCAGAGGACGGTCGCGACCCGGATCGGGAGGTGCTACCGGACGGTGTCGCGAGCGGCGGCGTGTGCCATTGCAGGTACACCTCCGTGGGACCTGGAGGCTCGTGTCCTACGGGAGGTGTACTTGCAAAGGAGGGAGGCGGGGGTGCGAGGAGATAGGCTCGCACCCGAGGAGGTCCGGCGGTTCCGGCTGGAGGCCGAGGAGAAAATGATGGGGGAATGGGAGGTGTCCCTCATCAGCCCACCATATGGTGTACGCACTCTCGAGGCATTGGGTCCAATGCTTCGAGAGTGGCGAGCCAGGCGCCATGGGTCGGTGACCTTCAGGCTGGCGCAGGTGCTTACCGGGCATGGTTGCTTCGGTAAGTACCTGTGCCGGATTCGGAGGGAGCCGACCCCGTCGTGCCACCACTGCGGCGCTGCGGAGGACACCGCCCAGCACACTCTCGAGGTGTGTGCGGCGTGGTCTCCTCAGCGCGGCAGTCTTGTCGCGGCGATAGGGAGCGACCTCTCGCTCGCCGCTGTAGCGCGAGCCATGGCGACGAGCGAGGGGTCCTGGGAGGCGGTGGCCTCCTTCTGCGAGGACGTAATCTTGCAGAAGGAGGCCGCCGAGAGGCGGAGGGAGGAGGACCTAAACTCCTCCCTAATAAGGCGCAGGCGTCGGGGGGGCAGGTGGCGGCGTTACGCCACCCGCATCCCTATCTAGGGTGGGACCGTTCCCCCCTCCCTAGTCGACGCCAAGGTGGAAGGGGCACCCAAGGAGGGTGTCCACCCCCCACGCAAAAACGCGCGAATGGGGGGAGAGGGTCTCTTCCCACCCTTCCCCGCTGGGAAGGGTTGGGTCAAGAGGCCAGTAGCGCGGGCGCTCGCGGGGGTCGCGGGCGGAGCGCTTGAGGAGGACCCTCGGGAACAGCATCTCCCGAGGGTAGGACCCTCACTCGGAAACTACGGGTGATAACGGAGTTTTCTCCTTTATCGCCCGGCGTGGCCGAGGGGGGGTCCGATGGGATGGCGACCGCGGAAGCCTTTCGGGAACTCTTGTTTCCGGGGGACTTCCGCGGACGCACATCCCGGTGAGGTGGGGGGGGGGAAGGGGCCGTTGGCACACCTCGGCCGCCTCCGGCCTGCGCTGGGCGGGGCAACCGCGCCGCCTGCGATGGCGCCCGGGAACTTGTTCCTGGGTGATCATCGCGGGCGCGGGAGTCTCGTCCCGTGTGGGTCGGGGTCGGTCGGGGGGTGTGGTTCATTCCTTCCCTCACCGAAAGGGGGCCAGCGGCTGTCAGGACGGGAGACCGGCAGTCGCATTGCACTTGGCCCTCAGGCGTGCGGGGTGTTCAGGGCGTCACGGTTCACCCCGTTGCTCCGTCCCTCACGGAGCATAGGAGAGGTCCGCCCACGAGCGCGGACCCACACTGGAGCGGGTTGCGGTCGATTCCGGCCAAGGGCCCCGCGACCCGCTCCAATGTGTATTGGGACGCCGCAGTTTTTAGTGGGTAGGCCTCCAAGCCTTTACCGGGCACTAGGCCGGGTAGAGGCATGGAGGAGAGCCCCACATATCCACCGTGTTCTCCCGACACGGTGTGAATGCGTAAGGCATTTTCTGCGAAAACAAAAAAAAAAAAAAAAAAAAAGGTTAGGTTAGGTTAGGTTAGGTTAGGTTAGGTTAGGTTAGGTTAGGTTAGGTTAGGTTAGGTTAGGTTAGGTTAGGTTAGGTTAGGTTAGGTTAGGTTAGGTTAGGTTAGGTTAGGTTAGGTTAGGTTAGGTTAGGTTAGGTTAGGTTAGGTTAGGTTAGGTTAGGTTAGGTTAGGTTAGGTTAGGTTAGGTTAGGTTAGGTTAGGTTAGGTTAGGTTAGGTTAGGTTAGGTTAGGTTAGGTTAGGTTAGGTTAGGTTAGGTTAGGTTAGGTTAGGTTAGGTTAGGTTAGGTTAGGTTAGGTTAGGTTAGGTTAGGTTAGGTTAGGTTAGGTTAGGTTAGGTTAGGTTAGGTTAGGTTAGGTTAGGTTAGGTTAGGTTAGGTTAGGTTAGGTTAGGTTAGGTTAGGTTAGGTTAGGTTAGGTTAGGTTAGGTTAGGTTAGGTTAGGTTAGGTTAGGTTAGGTTAGGTTAGGTTAGGTTAGGTTAGGTTAGGTTAGGTTAGGTTAGGTTAGGTTAGGTTAGGTTAGGTTAGGTTTCATGGTGGATGCCCGCGTAGAGGGACTGGAGAAAGATGGACGTCTTCTCCAAGAGAAGAGCCACCGGCCACCACTCGCGGCCGGGAAGAAGCAGCCCGCCCCTCGCACTATGGCAGGAAGGGAGGCGCGGGGCGGACAAGAGCGCCCGCAATCTGCGACACCGGCGGCGGCTCTGGAGCCACAAAACGTAAACGGGGAACAGGGGAACGGCTCATGGGCGACGGTGGCGGCCAAACCCAAAAAACCGGCGGGGACAGTCCATAAGGCAACGGCGGCAAAGCCCAAGCCAAAGCCGGCTCAGGCCAAACAAGCGGGGCCGAAGCTGGTGGCCCCGAAGACGTCGGCGGTGGTGCTGTCCATCTCCGACGAGGCAGCAAGTAAGGGCGCATCCTACGCTGCGGCCATGATAAAGGCCCAAAAGGAGGTCGGACTGGGCGAACTCGGAATATCCGACCTAAAAATCAGGGTCACCCAGTCCGGGGCACGCCTCATAGAGGTAGGCGGTGAGGATAGCGGGGCCAAGGCAGATGGCCTCGCGAAAAAGCTCACCGAAGTTTTAGGAGAAATGGCGGCCATCTCCAGGCCCACCAAGACCGCCGACGCTAGGGTAACAGGCCTCGATGACTCCACGGGGCCCAGAGAGTTACAGGCCGCGCTCGCGGACAAAGGAGGCTGCCCACCCGAACGGATAAGGGTGGGTGAAATAAGAGTGGGCCCCGGCGGCCTGGGCACGGCGTTAATCACGTGTCCGGTGGAGGCTGCTAAAAAACTGGCCCAAGAAGGCAAAGTCCGGGTAGGTTGGACGGTGGCCTCCATCAGGGTGCTGGAACCCCGCGCCCTGAGGTGCTACCGATGCCTCCAGCCGGGGCACACCGGGGCGCTCTGCCCCGCTCGCGTAGACAGGAGCGCCCTATGCTACAGGTGCGGTAGCGCGGGGCACAAGGCAGCGTCTTGCAGTGCGGATCCATGTTGCGACCTCTGCAAGACCCTGAAGCGCCCACACGGGCACATCATGGGGGGCAAATCATGCAAGCCCCCCGCGGTTAAAGGAAAGGCCCTTCCAAGGGCGTTCGGAGCGCAGCGTGCGCAGGCCCCGGCGGCCATGGAGGTTGTTGATACGGTCCAATAATGCCTACAAGACCGTACAACATCCTCCAGGCGAACGTGAACCACTCCACGGGTTCGCAGGATCTGCTGATGCAGAACCTGGCGGAGTGGTCCGTGGACCTCGCCATCGTGTCGGAGCCCTATTGTGCCCCTCCGCGGGACAATTGGGCTTCGTCGTCGGACGACACGGTGGCGATCGTGGTCCCTACGACGGCAGCCGGCGCCCCTCCCCTCACACTCATCGAGAGGGGAGAAGGGTACGTGGCCGTCAGCTGGGCGGGAATCGCGGTGGTGGGCGGTTACTTCTCGCCCAATCGACCCCTCCGGGAGTTTACGGAGTGGGTCGACAGGATGGGGCGCGCCGTAGGGAGACTGGCCCCCAGAAGAGTCCTCCTGGGGGGGGACGTCAACGCAAAGCACCAGGCGTGGGGGTCCCTCTCGGACGACCCGAAGGGGGTCGTCCTGGCGAATTGGGTGGCAGCGACGGGGCTGGCGGTGCTAAACACCGGCACCGCCTTCACTTGCGTCAGGGGAAGCGGTGGCTCGCGCGTCGATGTCACCCTGGCGGCCCCGTCTCTGGCACCCAAAATTTCGGCGTGGCGCGTCCTGTCGGGGGAGGAGTCTCTATCGGACCACCCCTACATCAGATTCGAGGCCGATCTGAGGGGTGGATCTGGCGGGCGCCCGGGGGGGGGAACGCAGTTGTGTTTCCCCAGGTGGGCCCTCGCTAGACTGAATAGGGACCTGGCGGAGGAGGCGGCGATAATGGAGGCCTGGAAGATGCGGGATGAGGACTGGGGACGGCACCGTTCGGCGGAGGAGAGGGCGGGGCGAGTCAAGACGGCCTTCACGGCGGTCTGCAGCGCCTCCATGCCCAGGGTTACTGGTCGACCCGGTAGGACCGCCGTCTACTGGTGGTCCGACGAGATCGGGTCGATCAGAGCCGCCTGCATTCGGGCGAGGAGGGCGCTGCAGAGGTGCCGCCGGCGGCGCACGAGAGTGGACGGCGAGGAGGGGACCCTTCAGGCCGCCTACAAGGAGGCGAAAAGGCGGCTCAACCTGGCCATCCGGCAGGCGAAGGATGCGGCCTGGGGCGAGTTCTTGTCCAGCCTGGACAGGGACCCGTGGGGCCGCCCTTACCGCACGGTCAGGGGAAGGATGAGGGGCCAAGCTCCGGCAACAGACTCCATGGAGCCGGAGCTGTTGCAAAGGGTTGTTTCGGGTCTCTTCCCCGCCGTGCCGCCGGCCCTCCCGCCCAGGATGGTGCTCCCCCCAGTCCCCCTCGACCAGGCGACGGGGTTCGAGCCGGTAACCGCCGCCGAGATGGCCTCTGTTCTCGACCGCCTCAGGGGCCACAAGAAGGCGCCGGGCCCCGACGGAGTCCCCGGCAAGGTCGTCCCCATCGCCGCAGAACACCTGGGGGAATTCCTCCAGGAAACCTACAGCCTGTGCCTGGAGAGAGGCGAGTTCCCCAGGCTCTGGAAAAGGGGACGACTGTGCCTGCTGAAGAAGGAGGGGCGGCCGGCGGACTCGCCGTCCGCTTACAGGCCAGTGGTGCTGCTCGACGAGGCCGGCAAGGGACTGGAGAGGGTCATTGCCGGTCGGGTGACGCAGCACCTGGAGGAGGTGGGCCCGAACCTGTCTGATAGGCAGTTCGGGTTCAGGAGGGGCCGCTCGACAGTGGATGCGGTCCTCGCCCTACGGGAGGAAATCGAGAGGGCGGAGAGGCTGGGGCAGGGGGTTTTCGCGGTGTCCCTGGACATCCGGAACGCCTTTAACTCCCTGCCCTACGCCGTAATACGGGAGGCCCTCCGGTTTCACCGACTCCCCCCGTACCTCCAGCAGGTAATAGAGCACTACCTAAGGGACAGGGTGGTGCTCTACGCCAATTCGCGGGGGGACCTGGTGGAGCGAGAGATGGTATGCGGCGTTCCACAGGGGGCGGTTCTGGGTCCGCTCCTGTGGATCATGGCCTACGACTGGCTCCTCAGAGGGCGGCTCCTCCCCCGTGCAACGGTGGTGTGTTATGCCGACGACACACTCATCGTTGCCAGGGGGAAAACATACGAGGAGGCCAGACGCCGGGCCAGGGAGACCGCGGAGGCCACTATCGGGCGTATCCGGGCCATGGGTCTAAATGTCTCGGTCGATAAGACCGAGGCCATATACTTTCATGGCCCGAGGAGGGCACCCCCAGTGCGGGCGAGGGAGGTGGTACTGGACGGGGTGAGGCTGCCGGTGCAGCCCCACATTAAGTACCTGGGGCTGGTGCTGGATGCTCGCTGGAAGTTCAGCGAGCACTTCCGCCAGCTAGCCCCCCGCCTACTGAAAGCCTCCCAGGCACTGGGGAGACTCCTGCCAAATGTCGGCGGCCCAGGGTCTAACTGCCGCCGACTATATGCAGGAGTCATTAAGAGCATGGCCCTCTACGGCGCGCCCGTGTGGGCGGACGCCGCCGCGGAGGAGGGACTGGCGCATCTGAGGCGGTCCCAAAGGACGGTCGCGGCCCGTATCGGTAGGTGTTACCGTACGGTGTCGCGAGCGGCGGCGTGTGCCATTGCAGGTACACCTCCATGGGACCTGGAGGCTCGTGTCCTACGGGAGGTGTACTTGCAAAGGAGGGAGGCGGGGGTGCGAGGAGATAGGCTCGCACCCGAGGAGGTCCGGCGGCTCCGGCAAGAGGCCGAGGAGAGCATGATGGGGGAATGGGAGGGGTCCCTCATCAACCCACCATATGGTGTACGCACTCTCGAGGCATTGAGTCCAATGCTTCGAGAGTGGCGAGCCAGGCGCCATGGGTCGGTGACCTTCAGGCTGGCGCAGGTGCTTACCGGGCATGGTTGCTTCGGTAAGTACCTGTGCCGGATTCGGAGGGAGCCGACCCCGTCGTGCCACCACTGCGGCGCTGCGGAGGACACTGCCCAGCACACCCTCGAGGTGTGTGCGGCGTGGTCTCCTCAGCGCGGCAGTCTTGTCGCGGCGATAGGGAGCGACCTCTCGCTCGCCGCCGTAGTGCGAGCCATGGCGACGAGCGAGAGGTCCTGGGAGGCGGTGGCCTCCTTCTGCGAGGACGTACTCTTGCAGAAGGAGGCCGCCGAGAGGCGGAGGGAGGAGGACCTCAACTCCTCCCTAATAAGGCGCAGGCGTCGGGGGGGCAGGTGGCGGCGTTACGCCACCCGCATCCCTATCTAGGGTGGGACCGTTCCCCCCACCCTAGTCGACGCCAAGGTGGAAGGGGCACCCAAGGAGGGTGTCCACCCCCCACGCGAAAACGCGCGAATGGGGGGAGAGGGTCTCTTCCCACCCTTCCCCGCTGGGAAGGGTTGGGTCAAGAGGCCAGTAGCGCGGGCGCTCGCGGGGGTCGCGAGCGGAGCGCTTGAGGAGGACCCTCGGGAACAGCATCCCCCGAGGGTAGGACCCTCCCTCGGAAACGACGGGTGATAATGGAGTTTTCTCCTTTATCCCCTGGCGTGGCCGAGGGGGGGTCCGATGGGATGGCGACCGCGGAAGCCTTCCGGGAACTTTTGTTTCCGGGGGACTTCCGTGGACGCACATCCCGGTGAGGTGGGGGGGGGAAAGGCCGTTAGCACACCTCGGCCGCCCCCGGCCTGCACTGGGCGGGGCAACCGCGCCGCCTGCGGTGGCGCCCGGGAACTTGTTCTTGAGACTTGTTCTCGGGTGATCATCGCGGGCGCGGGAGTCTCGTCCTGTGTGGGTCGGGGTCGGTCGGGGGGTGTGGCTTATTCCTTCCCTCACCGAAAGGGGGCCAGCGGCTGTCAGGACGGGAGACCGGCAGTCGCATTGCACTTGGCCCTCAGGCGTGCGGGGTGTTCAGGGCGTCACGGTTCACCCCGTTGCTCCGTCCCTCACGGAGCATAGGAGAGGTCCGCCCACGAGCGCGGACCCACACTGGAGCGGGTTGCGGTCGATTCCGGCCAAGGGCCCCGCGACCCGCTCCAATGTGTATTGGGACGCCGCAGTTTTTAGTGGGTAGGCCTCCAAGCCTTTACCGGGCACTAGGCCGGGTAGAGGCATGGAGGAGAGCCCCACATATCCACCGTGTTCTCCCGACACGGTGTGAATGCGTAAGGCATTTTCTGCGAAAACAAAAAAAAAAAAAAAAAAAAAAAAAAAAAAAAAAAAAAAAAAAAAAAAAAAAAAAAAGGTTAGGTTAGGTTAGGTTAGGTTAGGTTAGGTTAGGTTAGGTTAGGTTAGGTTAGGTTAGGTTAGGTTAGGTTAGGTTAGGTTAGGTTAGGTTAGGTTAGGTTAGGTTAGGTTAGGTTAGGTTAGGTTAGGTTAGGTTAGGTTAGGTTAGGTTAGGTTAGGTTAGGTTAGGTTAGGTTAGGTTAGGTTAGGTTAGGTTAGGTTAGGTTAGGTTAGGTTAGGTTAGGTTAGGTTAGGTTAGGTTAGGTTAGGTTAGGTTAGGTTAGGTTAGGTTAGGTTAGGTTAGGTTAGGTTAGGTTAGGTTAGGTTAGGTTAGGTTAGGTTAGGTTAGGTTAGGTTAGGTTAGGTTAGGTTAGGTTAGGTTAGGTTAGGTTAGGTTAGGTTAGGTTAGGTTAGGTTAGGTTAGGTTAGGTTAGGTTAGGTTAGGTTAGGTTAGGTTAGGTTAGGTTAGGTTAGGTTAGGTTAGGTTAGGTTAGGTTAGGTTAGGTTAGGTTAGGTTAGGTTAGGTTAGGTTAGGTTAGGTTAGGTTAGGTTAGGTTAGGTTAGGTTAGGTTAGGTTAGGTTAGGTTAGGTTAGGTTAGGTTAGGTTAGGTTAGGTTAGGTTAGGTTAGGTTAGGTTAGGTTAGGTTAGGTTAGGTTAGGTTAGGTTAGGTTAGGTTAGGTTAGGTTAGGTTAGGTTAGGTTAGGTTAGGTTAGGTTAGGTTAGGTTAGGTTAGGTTAGGTTAGGTTAGGTTAGGTTAGGTTAGGTTAGGTTAGGTTAGGTTAGGTTAGGTTAGGTTAGGTTAGGTTAGGTTAGGTTAGGTTAGGTTAGGTTAGGTTAGGTTAGGTTAGGTTAGGTTAGGTTAGGTTAGGTTAGGTTAGGTTAGGTTAGGTTAGGTTAGGTTAGGTTAGGTTAGGTTAGGTTAGGTTAGGTTAGGTTAGGTTAGGTTAGGTTAGGTTAGGTTAGGTTAGGTTAGGTTAGGTTAGGTTAGGTTAGGTTAGGTTAGGTTAGGTTAGGTTAGGTTAGGTTAGGTTAGGTTAGGTTAGGTTAGGTTAGGTTAGGTTAGGTTAGGTTAGGTTAGGTTAGGTTAGGTTAGGTTAGGTTAGGTTAGGTTAGGTTAGGTTAGGTTAGGTTAGGTTAGGTTAGGTTAGGTTAGGTTAGGTTAGGTTAGGTTAGGTTAGGTTAGGTTAGGTTAGGTTAGGTTAGGTTAGGTTAGGTTAGGTTAGGTTAGGTTAGGTTAGGTTAGGTTAGGTTAGGTTAGGTTAGGTTAGGTTAGGTTAGGTTAGGTTAGGTTAGGTTAGGTTAGGTTAGGTTAGGTTAGGTTAGGTTAGGTTAGGTTAGGTTAGGTTAGGTTAGGTTAGGTTAGGTTAGGTTAGGTTAGGTTAGGTTAGGTTAGGTTAGGTTAGGTTAGGTTAGGTTAGGTTAGGTTAGGTTAGGTTAGGTTAGGTTAGGTTAGGTTAGGTTAGGTTAGGTTAGGTTAGGTTAGGTTAGGTTAGGTTAGGTTAGGTTAGGTTAGGTTAGGTTAGGTTAGGTTAGGTTAGGTTAGGTTAGGTTAGGTTAGGTTAGGTTAGGTTAGGTTAGGTTAGGTTAGGTTAGGTTAGGTTAGGTTAGGTTAGGTTAGGTTAGGTTAGGTTAGGTTAGGTTAGGTTAGGTTAGGTTAGGTTAGGTTAGGTTAGGTTAGGTTAGGTTAGGTTAGGTTAGGTTAGGTTAGGTTAGGTTAGGTTAGGTTAGGTTAGGTTAGGTTAGGTTAGGTTAGGTTAGGTTAGGTTAGGTTAGGTTAGGTTAGGTTAGGTTAGGTTAGGTTAGGTTAGGTTAGGTTAGGTTAGGTTAGGTTAGGTTAGGTTAGGTTAGGTTAGGTTAGGTTAGGTTAGGTTAGGTTAGGTTAGGTTAGGTTAGGTTAGGTTAGGTTAGGTTAGGTTAGGTTAGGTTAGGTTAGGTTAGGTTAGGTTAGGTTAGGTTAGGTTAGGTTAGGTTAGGTTAGGTTAGGTTAGGTTAGGTTAGGTTGACGTTTTTCGGTGGGTCATTTATTGGCGATTAGGTTTGTTTTCGGAAGTTAGGTGGAGTTTTGTGCGACGCAACTTTTGGTGCAATAAAAATTGAAATCGGCCGGGTGTTTGGGAAGATATCGAAATTTTTCGAAATTTTCTCAACATCAACTTTTTCTTTTTTTATTGCATACATTTGATCGGTTTTTGCGAGACGGGTGTTAGAAGATCGTCCAGGTAGCAAAGTGTCGGGCACCCCTATCTCGGTTTTCGAGATAGCTGTGCGCGCCTTTCTGCTGGATTGGTCTTCGCCCTTTTCAGGGCGAGCACCTCCCTTGTAGAAACCAGGTGGGAGAGGTCGGGGGAGTCCTCTACCTTGTCGTTGTTCGACGAATTGGCGGTTTTCGCCAAGTTGCCGAGCAGCGTCCAGGTACAAACCCGATTTTCTCGGTGTTGGAGTGGGGGAGTTGGTCCCCGGTTTGAGTAGGGGGTTTCAGTGGGGGAGTTCTTGTGCCGCGAAGTCTCGCTGGCGCCACCTCTGAAGCGGTCTGTCGGGGAGAGCCAAACCTAAGCCCAACTTAGGTTTTGGTTTTGAGTAGGTTTAAGTTTGTCTTCCTTCGGGAAGTTTGGGGAGTTTGGGGGAAGCGAACCGGTGTTTTGGGTTCGTGGAGGAGTCCTCCATCGAGTGGTGGCAAAGGGGGGTAGCTGTCCCGTTTTCGTTCGGTTTGGCGACAGTTTTGTCGCAACTCCGCACGGAGCGGGGGCATCTGCCCGGGTCCGGCGTCGTCGGGGGTAGTTGGGGGGAGTGCTCCCCCTTTTTGACTTTTGGGAGGTTTTGGTAGGGTAGGTGCGTCTCGATCGAGGCGGCTATCCTGCCAAGTCCAGCGCGTGTTTTTCACGTTTTGTGGCTCTCCCTAGGCGCTAGTGGCGCCGGGGTTGAGCCATGGCTTCCACGGAGAACCGATTTGGTCTCTTAGGAGACCAGACGCTAGGGGGTAAGACCCCCACCGGTGGTAGAAGTGGAAGTGCGGGCCGGAAACGGCCGAGCTCGGGAGAGAGAGGCCCCTCAAGCTCCGGGTCCGGAGGCGAGGGGACTAATAGGCGCAAACCAAGGTCGAAGGCGAAGGCGCCCAGAAAGTTGGGAAAACCGTTGTCGACGGGCACCAGCACCAACTTCAAGTTGAATTTGGGGGGGGAGTCTGACGCTAGCTACGCAGAGGAGCTAGAGGTAGAATTGGGCAACGAGGGACGGCCGTGCTCCGCAAGATTGCTGAGGCACCCGAAGGCCATCAATTATAGGGTGGACTACTCATCCGAAGAACCTGCGGACATTGAGTTCTCGGACGGTCCGGAGACGGACTGTGGTGACATGGCGGAAGACCTCCGGGAGCAACAGGAGGTGGTGAAAACCATCATGCTCGGCATGACGAAGGCGTTGGACCAGGCGGATCGCAGGTGTCTGGAGAAAGCGATCCAAAAATTGGGCGGGGTCGCCGACAAACTGGCCGAAAAGTCCAAAGTAAAAAAGGAGTCCGAGGCGGCCAAATTTAAGAGGGCGGCGGACCAGCTTCGCGCAGAAGTGGCAAAACTGCGCGAAGAGAACAAGGCCCTCAAGGTCAGGATGGATGAGTCCTGCAAGACGGCTGCGGCGGCACGTAGGTCCGAGGCGCAGGCGGTGAGGAGGAGCACGGGTCACCCTCTCACAAGAGAGGAAATGATGGACCTCATGGAGACCTTCCAGCGGGAAACACTAGGCGCCGTGAGAACCATGGTGAACGCCCGCGTGGAAGGCCTAGAAAAGGATGGGCGGCTCCTACAGGAGAAGAGCCACAGGCCACCGTTAACGGCGGAAAAGAAAAGGGCCGTCCCCCGCACGATGGCGGGGAGGGAGGCCAGGGAGGCAGCGGAACGCCCATCGACAGCTGGGGCAACGGCGGCTCCGGTGCAGGCGGAACAGGAGTCTTGGTCGGCGGCGGTCAGGCGAAAGGCCCCAGCCAAACCGGCGAAGGAGGCAGGCCAGCCTGCAGTAGGGAGACCCCGGCAAAAACCGGCCCAGCCCAAACCAGCGGTGCCGAAGCTTACGGCACCAAAAACGGCGGCGGTGATCCTGGCCATCCCCGAGGAGGCAGCGAAGAAGGGGACAACCTACGCGGCGGCCATCATAAAGGCCCAAAAGGAGGTCGGGCTGGGTGAGCTCGGCATATCTGACGTGAAGATCAGAGTCACCCAGTCCGGGGCTCGCCTAATAGAGGTGGGGGGAGAAGACAGCGGGGCCAAAGCCGATGGCCTCGCCAAGAAGCTGACGGAGGTGCTTGAGGGGATGGCCTCAATTTCCAGGCCCACCAAGATGGCGGACATCAGGGTCAGCGGTCTCGACGACTCCACGGGGCCCAGCGAGCTGCGAGCCGCTATCGCTGAAAAAGGAGGCTGCCCACCCGGGCAAGTAAGGGTGGGCGAAATAAGAGTGGGCCCCGGCGGCCTCGGCACCGCGGTCGCGCAATGCCCGGTGGAGGCGGCGAAAAAGCTGGCCCAAGAGGGCAAGCTGCGAGTGGGATGGACGGCAGCCTCCATCAGGGTGCTAGAGCCCCGCACCCTGAGGTGCTACCGATGCCTCCAGCCAGGGCACACCGGGGCGCTCTGCCCCGCGAACATCGATAGGAGTGCCCTGTGCTACAGATGCGGTAGAGAGGGGCACAAGGCGGCGTCTTGCAGTGCGGATCCGAGCTGCGCCCTCTGCAAGACACTGAAGCGCCCACACGGGCACATCATGGGGGGCAAATCTTGCAAGCCCCCCGCGGTTAAAGGGAAGCCCCTTCCGAGGGCTTTCGGAGCGCAGCGCGCGCAGGCCCCGGCGGCCATGGAGGTTGTTGATACGGTCCAATAATGCCAGCAAGACCGTACAACATCCTCCAGGCGAACGTGAACCACTCCACGGGTTCGCAGGACCTGCTAATGCAGAACCTGGCGGAGTGGTCCGTGGACCTCGCCATCGTGTCGGAGCCCTATTGTGCCCCTCCGCGGGACAATTGGGCTTCGTCGTCGGACGACACGGTGGCGATCGTGGTCCCTACGACGGCAGCCGGCGCCCCTCCCCTCACACTCATCGAGAGGGGAGAAGGGTACGTGGCCGTCAGCTGGGCGGGAATCGCGGTAGTGGGCGGTTACTTCTCGCCCAATCGACCCCTCCGGGAGTTTACGGAGTGGGTCGACAGGATGGGGCGCGCCGTAGGGAGACTGGCCCCCAGAAAAGTCCTCCTGGGGGGGGACGTCAACGCCAAGCACCAGGCGTGGGGGTCCCTCTCGGACGACCCGAAGGGGGTCGTCCTGGCGAACTGGGTGGCAGCGATGGGGCTGGCGGTGCTTAACACCGGCACCGCCTTCACCTGCGTCAGGGGAAGCGGCGGCTCGAGGGTCGACGTCACCCTGGCAGCCCCATCCCTGGCACCCAAAATCTCGGCGTGGCGCGTCCTCTCAGAGGAGGAGTCCCTGTCGGACCACCCCTACATCAGGTTTGAGGCCGACCTGAGGGGTGGATCTGGTGGGCGCCCGGGGGGGGGAACGCAGTCCTGTTTCCCCAAATGGGCCCTCACCAGGCTTAACAGGGACCTGGCGGAGGAGGCGGCTGTGGTGGAGCGGTGGAAGATCCGGGACGAAGACTGGGGGCAGCACCGATCGGCGGAGGAAAGGGCGGCGAGGATCAAAACGGCCTTCACGGCTGTCTGCAGCGCCTCCATGCCCAGGGTGACTGGTCGACCCGGTAGGACCGCCGTCTACTGGTGGTCCGACGAGATCGGGTCGATCAGAGCCGCCTGCATCCGGGCGAGGAGAGCGCTGCAAAGGTGTCGTCGGCGGAGAACGAGGCTGGACGGCGAGGAGGAGACCCTCGAAACCGCCTACAGGGAGGCCAAAAGGCGGCTCAACCTGGCCATTCGGCAGGCGAAGGACGCGGCCTGGGGCGAGTTCCTGTCGAGCCTTGACAGGGACCCGTGGGGCCGCCCTTACCGAATGGTCAGGGGGAAGATGAAGGGCCAAGCTCCGGCGACAGACTCCATGGAGCCGGAGCTCTTACAAAGGGTGGTTTCGGGTCTCTTCCCCGCCGTGCCGCCGGCCCTCCCGCCCAGGATGGTGCTCCCCCCAGTCCCCCTCGACCAGGAAACCGGGTTCGAGCCGGTCACCGCCGCCGAGATGGCCTCCGTCATCGACCGCCTCAAGGGCCATAAGAAGGCGCCGGGCCCCGACGGAGTCCCCGGCAAAGTCGTCCCCATCGCCGTAGAACACCTGGGGGAATTCCTCCAGGACACATATAGCCTGTGCCTGGAGAGGGGCGAGTTCCCCGCGCTCTGGAAGCGGGGACGACTCTGCCTCCTTAAAAAGGAGGGACGCCCGGCGGACTCCCCGTCCGCTTTTCGGCCGGTGGTGCTGCTTGATGAGGCCGGCAAGGGACTGGAGAGAGTCATTGCCGGCCGGGTGACGCAGCACCTGGAGGAGGTGGGCCCGAACCTGTCGGACAGGCAGTTCGGGTTCCGGAGGAACCGGTCGACGGTCGACGCGATCTTGGCCCTTAGGGAGGAGATAGATAGGGCGGAGAGGCTCGGGCAGGGAGTCTTCGCGGTGTCATTAGACATCAAAAACGCATTTAACTCCCTGCCCTATGACGTAATAAGGGAGGCCCTGACGTTCCACCAACTTCCCCCGTACCTCCGGCGCATCATTGAGCACTACCTAAGGGACAGGGTGGTGCTCTACGCCGATTCGCGGGGGAACTTGGTGGAACGGGAAATGGTGTGCGGCGTTCCACAGGGGGCGGTCCTGGGCCCGCTTTTGTGGATCATGGCCTATGATTGGCTACTCAGAGGGCGGCTCCTCCCCCGTGCAGCGATAGTGTGTTACGCCGACGACACACTCATCGTTGCCAGGGGGAAAACATACATGGAGGCCAGGCGCCGGGCCAGGGAGACCGCAGAAGCCACAATCGGGCGCATCCGGGCCATGGGGTTGGACGTCTCGGTCGATAAGACCGAGGTCATCTACTTTCATGGCCCGAGGAGGGCACCCCCAGTGCGAGCGAGGGAGGTGGTGCTTGGTGGGGTGAGGCTGCCGGTGCAGCCCCACATCAAGTACCTGGGGCTAGTGCTGGACGCTCGCTGGAAGTTCAGCGAGCACTTCCGCCAACTGGCCCCCAGGCTGCTAAAAGCCTCCCAGGCGCTGGGGAGACTCCTGCCGAATGTCGGCGGCCCAGGGTCCAACTGCCGCCGGCTCTTCGCGGGAGTAATTAAGAGCATGGCCCTCTACGGCGCGCCCGTGTGGGCGGACGCCGCCGCGGAGGAGGGACTGGCGCATCTGAGGCGGTCCCAAAGGACGGTCGCGGCCCGTATCGGTAGGTGTTACCGTACGGTGTCGCGAGCGGCGGCGTGTGCCATTGCAGGTACACCTCCATGGGACCTGGAGGCTCGTGTCCTACGGGAGGTGTACTTGCAAAGGAGGGGGGCGGGGGTGCGAGGAGATAGGCTCGCACCCGAGGAGGTCCGGCGGCTCCGGCAAGAGGCCGAAGAGAGCATGATGGGGGAATGGGAGGGGTCCCTCATCAACCCACCATATGGTGTACGCACTCTCGAGGCATTGAGTCCAATGCTCCGAGAGTGGCGAGCCAGGCGCCATGGGTCGGTGACCTTCAGACTGGCGCAGGTGCTTACCGGGCATGGTTGCTTCGGTAAGTACCTGTGCCGGATTCGGAGGGAGCCGACCCCGTCGTGCCACCACTGCGGCGCTGCGGAGGACACTGCCCAGCACACCCTCGAGGTGTGTGCGGCGTGGTCTCCTCAGCGCGGCAGTCTTGTCGCGGCGATAGGGAGCGACCTCTCGCTCGCCGCCGTAGTGCGAGCCATGGCGACGAGCGAGAGGTCCTGGGAGGCGGTGGCCTCCTTCTGCGAGGACGTACTCTTGCAGAAGGAGGCCGCCGAGAGGCGGAGGGAGGAGGACCTCAACTCCTCCCTAATAAGGCGCAGGCGTCGGGGGGGCAGGTGGCGGCGTTACGCCACCCGCATCCCTATCTAGGGTGGGACCGTTCCCCCCTCCCTAGTCGACGCCAAGGTGGAAGGGGCACCCAAGGAGGGTGTCCACCCCCCACGCGAAAACGCGCGAATGGGGGGAGAGGGTCTCTTCCCACCCTTCCCCGCTGGGAAGGGTTGGGTCAAGAGGCCAGTAGCGCGGGCGCTCGCGGGGGTCGCGAGCGGAGCGCTTGAGGAGGACCCTCGGGAACAGCATCCCCCGAGGGTAGGACCCTCCCTCGGAAACGACGGGTGATAATGGAGTTTTCTCCTTTATCCCCTGGCGTGGCCGAGGGGGGGTCCGATGGGATGGCGACCGCGGAAGCCTTCCGGGAACTTTTGTTTCCGGGGGACTTCCGTGGACGCGCATCCCGGTGAGGTGGGGGGGGGAAGGCCGTTAGCACACCTCGGCCGCCCCCGGCCTGCACTGGGCGGGGCAACCGCGCCGCCTGCGGTGGCGCCCGGGAACTTGTTCTTGAGACTTGTTCTTGGGTGATCATCGCGGGCGCGGGAGTCTCGTCCTGTGTGGGTCGGGGTCGGTCGGGGGGTGTGGTTTATTCCCTCCCTCACCGAAAGGGGGCCAGCGGCTGTCAGGACGGGAGACCGGCAGTCGCATTGCACTTGGCCCTCAGGCGTGCGGGGTGTTCAGGGCGTCACGGTTCACCCCGTTGCTCCGTCCCTCACGGAGCATAGGAGAGGTCCGCCCACGAGCGCGGACCCACACTGGAGCGGGTTGCGGTCGATTCCGGCCAAGGGCCCCGCGACCCGCTCCAATGTGTATTGGGACGCCGCAGTTTTTAGTGGGTAGGCCTCCAAGCCTTTACCGGGCATTAGGCCGGGTAGAGGCATGGAGGAGAGCCCCACATATCCACCGTGTTCTCCCGACACGGTGTGAATGCGTAAGGCATTTTCTGCGAAAAAAAAAAAAAAAAAAAAAAAAAAAAAAAAAAAAAAAAAAAAAAAAAAAAAAAAAAAAAAAAAAAAAAAAAAAAAAAAAAAAAAAAAAAAAAAAAAAAAAAAAAAAAAAAAAAAAAAAAAAAAAAAAAAAAAAAAAAAAAAAAAAAAAAAAAAAAAAAAAAAAAAAAAAAAAAAAAAAAAAAAAAAAAAAAAAAAAAAAAAAAAAAAAAAAAAAAAAAAAAAAAAAAAAAAAAAAAAAAAAAAAAAAAAAAAAAAAAAAAAAAAAAAAAAAAAAAAAAAAAAAAAAAAAAAAAAAAAAAAAAAAAAAAAAAAAAAAAAAAAAAAAAAAAAAAAAAAAAAAAAAAAAAAAAAAAAAAAAAAAAAAAAAAAGGTTAGGTTAGGTTAGGTTAGGTTAGGTTAGGTTAGGTTAGGTTAGGTTAGGTTAGGTTAGGTTAGGTTAGGTTAGGTTAGGTTAGGTTAGGTTAGGTTAGGTTAGGTTAGGTTAGGTTAGGTTAGGTTAGGTTAGGTTAGGTTAGGTTAGGTTAGGTTAGGTTAGGTTAGGTTAGGTTAGGTTAGGTTAGGTTAGGTTAGGTTAGGTTAGGTTAGGTTAGGTTAGGTTAGGTTAGGTTAGGTTAGGTTAGGTTAGGTTAGGTTAGGTTAGGTTAGGTTAGGTTAGGTTAGGTTAGGTTAGGTTAGGTTAGGTTAGGTTAGGTTAGGTTAGGTTAGGTTAGGTTAGGTTAGGTTAGGTTAGGTTAGGTTAGGTTAGGTTAGGTTAGGTTAGGTTAGGTTAGGTTAGGTTAGGTTAGGTTAGGTTAGGTTAGGTTAGGTTAGGTTAGGTTAGGTTAGGTTAGGTTAGGTTAGGTTAGGTTAGGTTAGGTTAGGTTAGGTTAGGTTAGGTTAGGTTAGGTTAGGTTAGGTTAGGTTAGGTTAGGTTAGGTTAGGTTAGGTTAGGTTAGGTTAGGTTAGGTTAGGTTAGGTTAGGTTAGGTTAGGTTAGGTTAGGTTAGGTTAGGTTAGGTTAGGTTAGGTTAGGTTAGGTTAGGTTAGGTTAGGTTAGGTTAGGTTAGGTTAGGTTAGGTTAGGTTAGGTTAGGTTAGGTTAGGTTAGGTTAGGTTAGGTTAGGTTAGGTTAGGTTAGGTTAGGTTAGGTTAGGTTAGGTTAGGTTAGGTTAGGTTAGGTTAGGTTAGGTTAGGTTAGGTTAGGTTAGGTTAGGTTAGGTTAGGTTAGGTTAGGTTAGGTTAGGTTAGGTTAGGTTAGGTTAGGTTAGGTTAGGTTAGGTTAGGTTAGGTTAGGTTAGGTTAGGTTAGGTTAGGTTAGGTTAGGTTAGGTTAGGTTAGGTTAGGTTAGGTTAGGTTAGGTTAGGTTAGGTTAGGTTAGGTTAGGTTAGGTTAGGTTAGGTTAGGTTAGGTTAGGTTAGGTTAGGTTAGGTTAGGTTAGGTTAGGTTAGGTTAGGTTAGGTTAGGTTAGGTTAGGTTAGGTTAGGTTAGGTTAGGTTAGGTTAGGTTAGGTTAGGTTAGGTTAGGTTAGGTTAGGTTAGGTTAGGTTAGGTTAGGTTAGGTTAGGTTAGGTTAGGTTAGGTTAGGTTAGGTTAGGTTAGGTTAGGTTAGGTTAGGTTAGGTTAGGTTAGGTTAGGTTAGGTTAGGTTAGGTTAGGTTAGGTTAGGTTAGGTTAGGTTAGGTTAGGTTAGGTTAGGTTAGGTTAGGTTAGGTTAGGTTAGGTTAGGTTAGGTTAGGTTAGGTTAGGTTAGGTTAGGTTAGGTTAGGTTAGGTTAGGTTAGGTTAGGTTAGGTTAGGTTAGGTTAGGTTAGGTTAGGTTAGGTTAGGTTAGGTTAGGTTAGGTTAGGTTAGGTTAGGTTAGGTTAGGTTAGGTTAGGTTAGGTTAGGTTAGGTTAGGTTAGGTTAGGTTAGGTTAGGTTAGGTTAGGTTAGGTTAGGTTAGGTTAGGTTAGGTTAGGTTAGGTTAGGTTAGGTTAGGTTAGGTTAGGTTAGGTTAGGTTAGGTTAGGTTAGGTTAGGTTAGGTTAGGTTAGGTTAGGTTAGGTTAGGTTAGGTTAGGTTAGGTTAGGTTAGGTTAGGTTAGGTTAGGTTAGGTTAGGTTAGGTTAGGTTAGGTTAGGTTAGGTTAGGTTAGGTTAGGTTAGGTTAGGTTAGGTTAGGTTAGGTTAGGTTAGGTTAGGTTAGGTTAGGTTAGGTTAGGTTAGGTTAGGTTAGGTTAGGTTAGGTTAGGTTAGGTTAGGTTAGGTTAGGTTAGGTTAGGTTAGGTTAGGTTAGGTTAGGTTAGGTTAGGTTAGGTTAGGTTAGGTTAGGTTAGGTTAGGTTAGGTTAGGTTAGGTTAGGTTAGGTTAGGTTAGGTTAGGTTAGGTTAGGTTAGGTTAGGTTAGGTTAGGTTAGGTTAGGTTAGGTTAGGTTAGGTTAGGTTAGGTTAGGTTAGGTTAGGTTAGGTTAGGTTAGGTTAGGTTAGGTTAGGTTAGGTTAGGTTAGGTTAGGTTAGGTTAGGTTAGGTTAGGTTAGGTTAGGTTAGGTTAGGTTAGGTTAGGTTAGGTTAGGTTAGGTTAGGTTAGGTTAGGTTAGGTTAGGTTAGGTTAGGTTAGGTTAGGTTAGGTTAGGTTAGGTTAGGTTAGGTTAGGTTAGGTTAGGTTGACGTTTTTCGGTGGGTCAGTTCTTGACGATTCTTTTGGTTTTCGGAGGTTAGTTGGAGTTTTTGGAGACGCAACTTTTGCTCTTTAAAAAATCAAAATCGGTTCGGAGTGTGTGGAGAGATCTAAGTTTTAGTGAATTTTTAGTTGGTTCACTTTTTCTTTTTTTTCTCCATACATTTGAGGGTCTTTTGCCGGTGAATTGTTAGAAGATCGTCGAGGTAGCAAAGTGTCGGGCACCCCTATCTCGGTTTTCGAGATAGCTGTGCGCGCCTTTCTGCCGGATTGGTCTCCGCCCTTTTCAGGGCGAGCAATTCCCTAGCAGGAGCCAGTTGGGAGAGGTCGGGGGAGTCCTCCACCTTGTCGTTGTTCGACGAATTGGCGGTTTTCGCCAAATTGCCGAACAGCGTCCAGGGACAAACCCGATTTTCTCGGTGTAGGAGTGGGGGAGTTGGTCCCCGGTTCGAGTAGGGGGCTTCAGTGGGGGAGTTCTTGTGCCGCGAAATCTCGCTGGCGCCACCACTGAAGCGATTTGGTAGTTAGGGCAAAACCTAAGTTTGACTTAGGTTTTGGTTTTTCTCCGTGAAATCGGAATTTCTTGGGGAAGTTTGGGGGTAGTTGGGGTTGTTAGGGGGAGTGCTCTCCCCTTTTCGACTTTTTGGGGGTTTTGGTAGGGTAGGTGCGTCTCAATCGAGGCGGCTATTCTACCAAGTCCGGCGGGTGGTTTTTACGTTTTGTGGCTCTCCCTAGGCGCTAGTGGCGCCGGGGCTGAGCCATGACTTCGACAGGGAACCGATTTGGTCTCCTAGGAGACCAAACGCTAGGGGGTGAGACCCCCACCGGTTCCAGGAGCGGCAGTGCGTGCCGAAAACGTCCGAGTTCGGAGGAAAGAGGTCCCTCTAGCTCAGGTTCGGGCGGTGAAGGGGCATCCAAGGGAGCGAGGAAAAAGAGTGCGAAGGGGGGGAAGGCCCCCAAAGCAGGCAAGCCGGTCTCGAGCGGAACTTCCACAAATTATAGGGTGGACATTTCCAGAGACTCAGACGCCTCCTACGAGGAGGAACTTGACATTGACGTGGCGGAAACTGGGAGTCCGACATCCGCCAGGGTGCTGAGACACCCTAGAAATATTTATTACAAGGACGATTCGACATCGGCGTCCGAAGGAGAGGGAGAAATGGTGGAGGAGCTGCGAGAGCAGCAGGAGGTGGTGCGGACGGTCCTTATGGGGTTGGCCGGCAAAATGGACCCGGCGGACCGAAGATGCGTTGAGGTGGCCGTCAAGAAGCTTGGAGGGGTCGCCAACAAGCTGGAGGGTAAGCAAAAGGGGAAAACCGGGAGAAAGGCCCCCGGGTCCAAAGGGGGAAAGAAGACCCCCGACTCTGGAAATGAGGCCAGGAAGTATAAGGAGGCACTCGACCGCCTCCGTGCAGAAATGGAAGGTCTCAAGGAGGAGAACAAGGCGCTCAGGCGCCAATTCGAAGAGACCTCCAAGAAGGCTGCCGCGATGAGGAGAACAGCGTCCTCAATGGAGAAGCAGGGGGTAGGCCAGGGACTCACTATGGAGACCCTAGGCGAGTTTTTAGAGGAGTTCCGGCGCGACACACTGGCCGCAGTGAGGTCGGTCGTCGATGCGCGAGTGGAGGGACTCGAAAAAGACGGTCGACTCCTCCAGGAAAGGAGCCACCGGCCACCACTTGCGGCCGATAAAAAGAGGACGGTCCCCAGGACAATGGCGGGGAGAGAGGCACGGGGAGGCAGAGAGGGGCAAGAAGCGCTTGAAACAGCGGAACCCTCAGCGGAGAGACAGGCTGAAGGGAAAACGTCGTGGGCAACAGTGGCCAAAACGAAGGCCCCTGCCAAACGCGCAAAGGTGGCAACGCAAACGACGGCGAAGAGACAGGGGCCAAAACCGGCTCAACCCAAACCGGCGGTGCCGAAGCTAGCGGCCCCCAAAACAGCAGCCGTAGTCCTCACCATTACGGAGGAGGCCGCTAAAAAGGGGGTGTCGTACGCGGGGGCCATAGAAAGGGCGAAGAAGGAGGTCAGACTGGGTGAACTCGGGATCTCAGATGTAAAAATCAAGATCACCCAGTCTGGGAAGCGCCTTATCGAGGTGGGAGGGGAGGGCAGCGGGACCAAAGCTGATGGTCTCGCAGCCAAATTAAAGGAAGTCCTCGGCGACATGGCGGCGATATCGAGGCCCACTAAAATGGCGGACATGCGAGTCTCGGGCCTCGACGACTCTACAGGGCCGGCAGAGCTACAGGCCGCTCTTGCCGTCAAAGCCGGATGCCCACCCGACCAGATCCAGGTGGGCGACATAAGGGAGGGCCCAGGCGGCCTAGGCACGGTCGTCGTTAGGTGCCCCGTAGAATCGGCCAAGGTGCTCGCCAAAGATGGCAAAATCCGGGTCGGGTGGACGGTCGTCTCCGTAAGGGTGCTGGAGCCCCGCACCCTTAGATGTTTTAGGTGCCTCCAGCCGGGGCACACAGGCGCGCTCTGCCCGGCGACAATAGACCGCAGCGCCCTGTGCTACAGGTGCGGCGTTGCAGGACACAGGGCCCGAGACTGTGAGGCGGAGCCAAGTTGCCACCTCTGTCGGTCACTGAAGCGCCCCCACAATCACACCATGGGGGGCAAGGCGTGCAAGGCTCCGCCTGTTAAAGGAAAGGCGCTCCCCAAAACCTTTGGGGTCCGGCGAGCACCGGCCCATGCGGCCATGGAGACATCTGAGAGTGCCCAATAATGCCTGGTCCTCTCAAGATACTACAGGCGAATGTCAACCACTCCACAGGTGCGCAGGACCTCCTCATGCAGCACCTGGCGGAGTGGACCATCGACCTAGCCATCGTCTCGGAGCCCTATTGTTGCCCTCAGAGGGACAATTGGGCTTCGTCGCCAGATGAGACGGTGGCGATAGTCGTCCCCACAACTGCGGTCGGCTCCCCTCCCCTCTCGCTCATTGAGAGGGGGTCGGGGTATGTAGCCGTCAGTTGGGGGGACATCACCGTGGTGGGGGCGTATTTTTCGCCCAATCGTGCCCTCACCGAGCTCCAACGGTGGGTCGATGGGATGGGACGCGTCATCCGGAGACTGGCCCCCCGAAAAATCCTATTCGGGGGAGACCTCAACGCGAAACACCAGGCGTGGGGCCACCCCTCGAACGATCCAAAGGGGGTGGTGGTGGCGAATTGGGTGATAGCGATGGGGTTGGCGGTGCTAAATAGGGGCACCGCCTTCACCTGCGTCAGGGGCAGCGGGGGCTCCCGCGTGGATGTCACCCTGGCAGCCCCATCGCTATCACCCAAGATCTCCGGATGGCGCGTCCTATCGGAGGAGGAGTCCCTGTCCGACCACCCCTACATCAGGTATGAAGCCGACCTGAGGGGTGGATCCGGCGGGCGCCCAGGGGGGGGAACACAATCACGTTTCCCCAGGTGGGCCCTCGCCAGGCTAAACAGGGACCTGGCGGAGGAGGCGGCGGTGGTGGAGGCTTGGCGGCTGCAAGACGAGGAAAGCGAGGGATGGACAGTTGAGGAGCGGGCGGGGAGGCTAAAAGAGGCCTTCACGGCAATCTGCAACGCCTCCATGCCAAAGGTGACTGGGCGACCCGATAAGACCGCCGTATACTGGTGGTCTGATCATATCGCGTCGCTCAGGACAGCCTGCGTTCGGGCACGGAGGGCGCTGCAGAGGTGCCGTCGGCGACGGAGGAGGGTGGAGGGCGAGGAGGAAGCCCTGACCACCACCTACAGGGAGGCCAAGAAGAGGCTCAATCTAGCCATCCGGCAGGCGAAGGACGATGCCTGGGCCCAGTTCCTGTCGTCACTTGACAGGGACCCGTGGGGCCGTCCCTACCGGATGGTTAGGCGGAGGCTTAAGAGCCAGGCTCCAGCAACGGAGACGCTGGAGCCAGAGCTTCTGGCCAGGGTGGTGTCGGGCCTCTTCCCCGAAACGTCGCCGATCCTCCCGCCCAGGATGGTCCTCCCGCCCATCCCTCGCGAGCAGCCGTCGGGGTACCAGCCGGTGACCACGGAGGAGGTGGAGTTGGTCACGGACCGCCTCAAAGGCCGGCGGAAGGCGCCAGGGCCGGACGGAGTCCCAGGCAGAGTCATCCCCATTGCCCAGGAGCACCTAGGTGAGTTCCTCCGCGAGACGTACAGTCTCTGTCTCGAGAGGGGGGAATTCCCTAGGCAGTGGAAGAGGGGTAGACTCTGCCTGCTGAGGAAGGAGGGACGTCCGGCAGATTCGCCTTCCGCCTTTAGGCCAGTGGTGCTGCTTGACGAGCTCGGCAAGGGTTTGGAGCGCATCATTGCCGAGCGCATAGTGCAGCACCTCGAGGAGGGCCTGGGCCCGAACTTATCGGAGCGACAGTTCGGGTTCAGGCGCGGGCGGTCCACGGTCGATGCCATCCTAGCCCTGAGGGATGTCATCGACACAGCAGAACGGCTGGGGCAGGGAGTGTTTGCGGTGTCATTGGACATCCGCAATGCATTCAACTCCCTGCCGTACGAAGTGATCAGGGACGCCTTGAGGTTCCACCAGCTTCCCCCCTATCTCCGGGTCATCGTGGAGCACTACCTGCAGGATAGGGTGGTGCTGTACGCTGACTCGAACGGGGAGCTGGTGGAGAGGAGCATGTCGTGCGGTGTCCCACAGGGAGCGGTTCTGGGTCCGCTCCTGTGGGACATGGGGTTCGACTGGCTCCTCAGGGGGACGATCCTCCCCCGCGCGGCGATAGTGTGTTACGCTGACGACACACTTATCGCCGCGAGGGGGACGACTTACCTCGAGGCGCGTCGCCGGGCCAAGGAGGTGGCGGAGGTGGCCATAGCGCGCATCCGGGCCATGGGACTAGATGTCTCGGTCGATAAAACCGAGTGCATCTTCTTCCATGGCCCGAGGAGAGCCCCACCGGTGAGGGCTAGGGAGGTCGTGCTTGATGGGGTGAGGCTACCAGTGCTTCGCCACATCAAGTACCTGGGGCTGCTGCTGGACGCTCGCTGGGACTTCAGCGAGCACTTCAAGCAGCTAGCCCCCAGGTTGGTGAAGGCCTCTCTGGCCCTAGGAAAGCTCCTGCCGAACGTCGGCGGCCCAGGCACCACGTGCCGCCGACTGTACGCAGGGGTGATCCGTAGCATGGCCCTCTATGGGGCCCCGGTGTGGGCAGAAGCCGTAGGGACCAAAGGAGTGGCAGATCTCCGGCGGTCCCAAAGGGTGATTGCGACCCGCCTTGTACGAGGGTACAGGACGGTGTCGCGATCGGCGGCTTGCGCGCTCGCAGGTACACCACCGTGGGAACTGGAGGCACGTGTCCTACGGGAGGTGTATCTGCGAAAGGTGGAGGCCCGGGTGCGTGGAGATAGGCCCGCACCCGAGGAGGCCCGGCGAGCTAGGAGGGATGCCGAAGAACGGCTGATGAGGGAGTGGGAGGAGTCTCTCATCGACCCGCCATTCGGGAAGCGCACCCTCGAGGCACTGAGACCGGTGCTTCGGGAGTGGTGCGCTCGGCGCCAAGGGTCGGTGACCTTCAGGCTGGCGCAGGTCTTTACCGGGCACGGGTGCTTCGGTAAATACCTGCACCGGATTAGAAGGGAGCCGACCCCGTCGTGCCATCATTGCGGCGCTGCGGAGGACACTGCCCAGCACACCCTTGAGGTGTGTCCGGCGTGGTCTCCTCGGCGCGGCAATCTTGTCGCGACGATTGGGAGTGACCTCTCGCTCGCCGCCGTGGCGCGAGCTATGGTGACGAGCGATGGGTCCTGGGAGGGGGTGGCCACCTTCTGCGAGGACGTCCTCTCGCAGAAGGAGGCCGCCGAAAGGCGGAGGGAGGAGGACTTAGACTCCTCCCTCATAAGGCGCAGGCGTCGGGGGAGAAGGTGGCGGCGTTATGCCACCCGCATCCCCATCTAGAGGATGGAGCTCCGCTTCTCCTCTAGAGACGCCCCAAATGGCGGAAGGGGCACCCATTCTGCCTGGGTGTCCACCCCCCACGTGAAAACGCACGAAGGGGGAGAGGGTCTCTTCCCACCCTTCCCCGCTGGGAAGGGCTTTGGGTCAAGAGGCCAGTAGCGCAGGCTCGCGGGATGAATGCCCCGCGAGCGGAATGCGCTTGAGGAGGACCCTCGGGAACGGCTTCCCCGAGGGTAGGAGCCTCACTCGGAAACTACGGGTGATACCGGAGTTTTCTCCGTTATCGCCCGGCGTGGCCGAGAGGGGGTCCGACGGGATGGCGACCGCGGAAGCCCTCCGGGAACTTTTGTTTCCGGGGGACTTCCGCGGACGCACATTCCGATGAGGTGGGGGGGGGGAAGGCCGCTAGCACACCTCGGCCGCCTCCGGCCCGCGCTGGGCGGGGCAACCGCGCCGCCTGCGGTGGCGCCCGGGAACTTGTTCTAGAGACTTGTTCTTGGGTGATCATCGCGGGCGCGGGAGTCTCGTCCTGTGTGGGTCGGGGTCGGTCGAGGGGTGTGGTTTATTCCTTCCCTCACCGAAAGGGGGCCAGCGGCTGTCGGAGCGGGAGACCGGCAGTCGCATTGCACTTGGCCCTCAGGCGTGCGGGGTGTTCAGGGCGTCACGGTTCACCCCGTTGCTCCGTCCCTCACGGAGCATAGGCGAGGTCCGCCCACGAGCGCGGACCCACACTGGTCCGGGCCGCGGCCGAGTCCGACAAGGGACCCCGCGACCCGCACCACTGTGTATTGGGACGCCGTAGTTTTTAGTGGGTAGGCCTCCAAGCCTTTACCGGGCACTCGGCCGGGTAGGGGCATGGAGGAGAGTCCCACATATCCACCGTGTTCTCCCGACACGGTGTGAATGCCTAATGCCATTTTCTACGAAAACAAAAAAAAAAAAAAAGGTTAGGTTAGGTTAGGTTAGGTTAGGTTAGGTTAGGTTAGGTTAGGTTAGGTTAGGTTAGGTTAGGTTAGGTTAGGTTAGGTTAGGTTAGGTTAGGTTAGGTTAGGTTAGGTTAGGTTAGGTTAGGTTAGGTTAGGTTAGGTTAGGTTAGGTTAGGTTAGGTTAGGTTAGGTTAGGTTAGGTTAGGTTAGGTTAGGTTAGGTTAGGTTAGGTTAGGTTAGGTTAGGTTAGGTTAGGTTAGGTTAGGTTAGGTTAGGTTAGGTTAGGTTAGGTTAGGTTAGGTTAGGTTAGGTTAGGTTAGGTTAGGTTAGGTTAGGTTAGGTTAGGTTAGGTTAGGTTAGGTTAGGTTAGGTTAGGTTAGGTTAGGTTAGGTTAGGTTAGGTTAGGTTAGGTTAGGTTAGGTTAGGTTAGGTTAGGTTAGGTTAGGTTAGGTTAGGTTAGGTTAGGTTAGGTTAGGTTAGGTTAGGTTAGGTTAGGTTAGGTTAGGTTAGGTTAGGTTAGGTTAGGTTAGGTTAGGTTAGGTTAGGTTAGGTTAGGTTAGGTTAGGTTAGGTTAGGTTAGGTTAGGTTAGGTTAGGTTAGGTTAGGTTAGGTTAGGTTAGGTTAGGTTAGGTTAGGTTAGGTTAGGTTAGGTTAGGTTAGGTTAGGTTAGGTTAGGTTAGGTTAGGTTAGGTTAGGTTAGGTTAGGTTAGGTTAGGTTAGGTTAGGTTAGGTTAGGTTAGGTTAGGTTAGGTTAGGTTAGGTTAGGTTAGGTTAGGTTAGGTTAGGTTAGGTTAGGTTAGGTTAGGTTAGGTTAGGTTAGGTTAGGTTAGGTTAGGTTAGGTTAGGTTAGGTTAGGTTAGGTTAGGTTAGGTTAGGTTAGGTTAGGTTAGGTTAGGTTAGGTTAGGTTAGGTTAGGTTAGGTTAGGTTAGGTTAGGTTAGGTTAGGTTAGGTTAGGTTAGGTTAGGTTAGGTTAGGTTAGGTTAGGTTAGGTTAGGTTAGGTTAGGTTAGGTTAGGTTAGGTTAGGTTAGGTTAGGTTAGGTTAGGTTAGGTTAGGTTAGGTTAGGTTAGGTTAGGTTAGGTTAGGTTAGGTTAGGTTAGGTTAGGTTAGGTTAGGTTAGGTTAGGTTAGGTTAGGTTAGGTTAGGTTAGGTTAGGTTAGGTTAGGTTAGGTTAGGTTAGGTTAGGTTAGGTTAGGTTAGGTTAGGTTAGGTTAGGTTAGGTTAGGTTAGGTTAGGTTAGGTTAGGTTAGGTTAGGTTAGGTTAGGTTAGGTTAGGTTAGGTTAGGTTAGGTTAGGTTAGGTTAGGTTAGGTTAGGTTAGGTTAGGTTAGGTTAGGTTAGGTTAGGTTAGGTTAGGTTAGGTTAGGTTAGGTTAGGTTAGGTTAGGTTAGGTTAGGTTAGGTTAGGTTAGGTTAGGTTAGGTTAGGTTAGGTTAGGTTAGGTTAGGTTAGGTTAGGTTAGGTTAGGTTAGGTTAGGTTAGGTTAGGTTAGGTTAGGTTAGGTTAGGTTAGGTTAGGTTAGGTTAGGTTAGGTTAGGTTAGGTTAGGTTAGGTTAGGTTAGGTTAGGTTAGGTTAGGTTAGGTTAGGTTAGGTTAGGTTAGGTTAGGTTAGGTTAGGTTAGGTTAGGTTAGGTTAGGTTAGGTTAGGTTAGGTTAGGTTAGGTTAGGTTAGGTTAGGTTAGGTTAGGTTAGGTTAGGTTAGGTTAGGTTAGGTTAGGTTAGGTTAGGTTAGGTTAGGTTAGGTTAGGTTAGGTTAGGTTAGGTTAGGTTAGGTTAGGTTAGGTTAGGTTAGGTTAGGTTAGGTTAGGTTAGGTTAGGTTAGGTTAGGTTAGGTTAGGTTAGGTTAGGTTAGGTTAGGTTAGGTTAGGTTAGGTTAGGTTAGGTTAGGTTAGGTTAGGTTAGGTTAGGTTAGGTTAGGTTAGGTTAGGTTAGGTTAGGTTAGGTTAGGTTAGGTTAGGTTAGGTTAGGTTAGGTTAGGTTAGGTTAGGTTAGGTTAGGTTAGGTTAGGTTAGGTTAGGTTAGGTTAGGTTAGGTTAGGTTAGGTTAGGTTAGGTTAGGTTAGGTTAGGTTAGGTTAGGTTAGGTTAGGTTAGGTTAGGTTAGGTTAGGTTAGGTTAGGTTAGGTTAGGTTAGGTTAGGTTAGGTTAGGTTAGGTTAGGTTAGGTTAGGTTAGGTTAGGTTAGGTTAGGTTAGGTTAGGTTAGGTTAGGTTAGGTTAGGTTAGGTTAGGTTAGGTTAGGTTAGGTTAGGTTAGGTTAGGTTAGGTTAGGTTAGGTTAGGTTAGGTTAGGTTAGGTTAGGTTAGGTTAGGTTAGGTTAGGTTAGGTTAGGTTAGGTTAGGTTAGGTTAGGTTAGGTTAGGTTAGGTTAGGTTAGGTTAGGTTAGGTTAGGTTAGGTTAGGTTAGGTTAGGTTAGGTTAGGTTAGGTTAGGTTAGGTTAGGTTAGGTTAGGTTAGGTTAGGTTAGGTTAGGTTAGGT
This sequence comes from Calamotropha paludella, assembly GCA_927399485.1. Classification (NCBI taxonomy): domain Eukaryota; kingdom Metazoa; phylum Arthropoda; class Insecta; order Lepidoptera; family Crambidae; genus Calamotropha; species Calamotropha paludella. The sequence continues at coordinate 19,900,073 of OV656825.1, forward strand.
TAGGTTAGGTTAGGTTAGGTTAGGTTAGGTTAGGTTAGGTTAGGTTAGGTTAGGTTAGGTTAGGTTAGGTTAGGTTAGGTTAGGTTAGGTTAGGTTAGGTTAGGTTAGGTTAGGTTAGGTTAGGTTAGGTTAGGTTAGGTTAGGTTAGGTTAGGTTAGGTTAGGTTAGGTTAGGTTAGGTTAGGTTAGGTTAGGTTAGGTTAGGTTAGGTTAGGTTAGGTTAGGTTAGGTTAGGTTAGGTTAGGTTAGGTTAGGTTAGGTTAGGTTAGGTTAGGTTAGGTTAGGTTAGGTTAGGTTAGGTTAGGTTAGGTTAGGTTAGGTTAGGTTAGGTTAGGTTAGGTTAGGTTAGGTTAGGTTAGGTTAGGTTAGGTTAGGTTAGGTTAGGTTAGGTTAGGTTAGGTTAGGTTAGGTTAGGTTAGGTTAGGTTAGGTTAGGTTAGGTTAGGTTAGGTTAGGTTAGGTTAGGTTAGGTTAGGTTAGGTTAGGTTAGGTTAGGTTAGGTTAGGTTAGGTTAGGTTAGGTTAGGTTAGGTTAGGTTAGGTTAGGTTAGGTTAGGTTAGGTTAGGTTAGGTTAGGTTAGGTTAGGTTAGGTTAGGTTAGGTTAGGTTAGGTTAGGTTAGGTTAGGTTAGGTTAGGTTAGGTTAGGTTAGGTTAGGTTAGGTTAGGTTAGGTTAGGTTAGGTTAGGTTAGGTTAGGTTAGGTTAGGTTAGGTTAGGTTAGGTTAGGTTAGGTTAGGTTAGGTTAGGTTAGGTTAGGTTAGGTTAGGTTAGGTTAGGTTAGGTTAGGTTAGGTTAGGTTAGGTTAGGTTAGGTTAGGTTAGGTTAGGTTAGGTTAGGTTAGGTTAGGTTAGGTTAGGTTAGGTTAGGTTAGGTTAGGTTAGGTTAGGTTAGGTTAGGTTAGGTTAGGTTAGGTTAGGTTAGGTTAGGTTAGGTTAGGTTAGGTTAGGTTAGGTTAGGTTAGGTTAGGTTAGGTTAGGTTAGGTTAGGTTAGGTTAGGTTAGGTTAGGTTAGGTTAGGTTAGGTTAGGTTAGGTTAGGTTAGGTTAGGTTAGGTTAGGTTAGGTTAGGTTAGGTTAGGTTAGGTTAGGTTAGGTTAGGTTAGGTTAGGTTAGGTTAGGTTAGGTTAGGTTAGGTTAGGTTAGGTTAGGTTAGGTTAGGTTAGGTTAGGTTAGGTTAGGTTAGGTTAGGTTAGGTTAGGTTAGGTTAGGTTAGGTTAGGTTAGGTTAGGTTAGGTTAGGTTAGGTTAGGTTAGGTTAGGTTAGGTTAGGTTAGGTTAGGTTAGGTTAGGTTAGGTTAGGTTGGACGTTTTTCGGAGGGTCAGTTTCTGGCGATAAGTTTCATTTTCGGAGGTTAAGTAGAGCTTTCGGAGACGCAACTTTCGGCGAAAGAAAAATTGAGATCGGTTCGGAGTGTGTGGAGAAATTTAAGTTTTTGTGAATTTTTAGTTTGTTCACTTTTTCTTTTTTTTCTCCATACATTTGAGGGTAATTTGCCGGTGAATTGTTAGAAGATCGTCGAGGTAGCAAAGTGTCGGGCACCCCTATCTCGGTTTTCGAGATAGCTGTGCGCGCCTTTCTGCCGGATCGGTCTCCGCCCTTTTCAGGGCGAGCAATTCCCTAGCAGGAACCCGTTGGGAGAGGTCGGGGGAGTCCTCCACCTTGTCGTTGTTCGACGAATTGGCGGTTTTCGCCAAATTGCCGAACAGCGTCCAGGGACAAACCCGATTTTCTCGGTGTAGGAGTGGGGGAGTTGGTCCCCGGTTTGAGTAGGGGGCTTCAGTGGGGGAGTTCTTGTGCCGCGAAGTCTCGCAGGCGCCACCTCTGAAGCGGTTCGGCAGCAGGAACCTAACCTAAGTTGAACTTAGGTTTTGGTTTTTGTTGGTGAAGTAGTTGTTGTTGTTTGTTATTTCGTTGTTGTTGTTTGTTATTTCGTTGTTGTTTGGGGAAGTTTGGGGGGTTGTTAGGTTCGTCGGGGGGAGTGCTCTCCCCTTTTCGACTTTTGTTGGATTTTCGGTGGAGTAGGGGCGTTCCAGTCGGGAAGACTATTTCACCAATCCTAGTGGTGTTTTTCTGGGGAATCGCTCTCCTTAGGCGCTAGTGGTGCCGGGGAAGAGCGAAATGTCAAAAAAAGGGGGTTTGTTTGTAAATCTGGAGGCGCTGGGCTCGGACATGGATGCCGGTTCTGAGACTCCAGTAGGAAGCAGAAGCCAGAGCGCGGCACGCAAGAGACCGAGCTCTGGAGGGCGGCTGAGCTCCAGCTCTGGGAGCGACGCTATAAAGACGGCCGCGAGGAAGAAGAAGGCGAAAGGCAAGAGCGCAAGAGCGGGAAGGCCAATCTCAGGCGGAAACAACACGAACTTCTCGTTAAATCTGAGAAGTGGGTCTGACACCAGCCTTGAGGAACAGCTGGTGCTTCAGATGGAGGCAGAAGGAGGTACCCCGTCCTCAGCAAGAGTGCTGAGGAGTTTCACAAAGAAGGCGGGTTCCAAAAGGGACTGCTCGGCCTCATCGTCGGAAGGGGACCTATCGGATTGCTCCGAGGTGGCCTCAGGGGAAGTGGCAGAGGAGGTCAAAGAGCAGAGGGAGGTGGTGAAGACCGTCTTCTCAAACACCTCCCTAACATTGGGCGAATCGGACAAGAGGTGTATTCAGCAAGTGGTCCGGAAATTGGGCGGTGCGGCCAACACCCTTAAGGCCAAAACAAAGAAGGGGAAGAAAGTCCCCGAAATGGACTCGGAAGCTTGGAAATACAAGGAGGCCCTTGAGCAGCTGCGAGCAGAAGTAGCGACGCTCAAGGAGGAAAATAAAAACCTGAGGAGGCAGTACGATGAGGTCGCTAAGCGCGCAGCTGTAGCAAGGAGGTCCCCGGCACCAGCACCGGCAGTAAGGGCGGAACCAGGCCAACCTCTCACCATGGAGGCCATGGCGGAACTGTTCGAGTCGTTCCGCCGCGACACCATGGCCGCGGTGAGATCAATGGTGGATGCCCGTGTAGAGGGACTGGAGAAGGACGGACGCCTTCTCCAGGAGAAGAGCCACCGGCCACCACTGGCAGCTGGGAAGAAGCAGCCCGCCCCTCGCACTATGGCAGGAAGGGAGGCGCGTGGCGAACAAGAGCGTCCGCAATCTGCGACGCCGGCGGCGGCTCTAGAGCCACAAACCGCGAACGCGGAACAGGGGGCGAGTGGCTCGTGGGCGACGGTGGCGGCTAAAACAAAAAAACCGGCGGGGACAGTCCAAAGGACAGCGGCGGCAAAGCCCAAGCCAAAGCCGGCTCAGGCCAAACAAGCGGGGCCGAAGTTGGTGGCCCCGAAGACGTCGGCGGTGGTTCTGTCCATCCCCGATGAGGCGGCGAAGAAGGGAGTTTCCTACGCCGCGGCCATCATAAAGGCCCAAAAGGAGGTCGGACTGGGCGAGCTCGGCATATCCGACCTTAAGATCAGGGTCACCCAGTCCGGGGCCCGCCTTATAGAGGTGGGCGGTGAAAATAGCGGGGCCAAAGCCGATGGCCTCGCTAAAAAGCTCACGGAGGTGCTGGAGGGGATGGCGTCGATTTCGAGGCCCACCAAGATGGCGGATATGAGAGTTAGCGGCCTCGACGACTCTACGGGGCCCAGCGAGCTGCGAGCCGCGATCGCCAACAAAGGGGGCTGCCCACCCGAACAGGTAAAGGTGGGCGAAATAAGGGTGGGCCCCGGTGGCCTCGGAACCGCAGTCGCGCAATGCCCGGTGGAGGCGGCAAAAAAGCTCGCCATAGAGGGCAAAATACGTGTAGGGTGGACGGTGGCCTCCATCAGGGTGCTGGAGCCCCGCATCCTGAGGTGCTACCGATGCCTGCAGCCGGGGCACACCGGGGCGCTCTGCCCCGCCAGTGTCGACAGAAGCGCCCTCTGCTACAGATGCGGTAGAGAGGGGCATAAGGCGGCGTCTTGCAATGCGGATCCGAGCTGCGCCCTTTGCAAGACGCTGAAGCGCCCACACGGGCACATCATGGGGGGCAAATCCTGTAAGCCCCCCGCGGTTAAGGGAAAGCCCCTCCCAAGGGCTTTTGGAGCGCAGCGCGCGCAGGCCCCGGCGGCCATGGAGGTTGTTGATACGGTCCAATAATGCCTCTAAGACCGTACAACATCCTCCAGGCGAATGTAAACCACTCCACAGGTTCGCAAGACCTCCTAATGCAGAACCTGGCGGAGTGGTCGGTGGACCTCGCCATCGTGTCGGAGCCCTACTGTGCCCCTCCGCGGGACAACTGGGCTTCGGCATCAGACGACACGGTGGCGATCGTGGTCCCTGCGACGGCAGTCGGCGCCCCCCCCCTCACACTAATCGAGAGGGGAGAGGGGTATGTGGCCGTCGGTTGGGCAGGGATTGCGGTGGTGGGCGGGTACTTCTCGCCCAATCGACCCCTCCGGGAGTTTACGGAGTGGGTCGATAGGATGGGGCGCGCCGTCGGGAGACTGGCCCCCAGAAAAGTCCTCCTGGGGGGGGACTTAAACGCCAAGCACCAGGCGTGGGGGTCCCTCTCGGACGACCCGAAGGGGGTCGTCCTGGCGAATTGGGTGGCAGCGACGGGGCTGGCGGTGCTAAACACCGGCACCGCCTTCACTTGCGTCAGGGGAAGCGGTGGCTCGCGCGTCGATGTCACCCTGGCGGCCCCGTCTCTGGCACCCAAAATTTCGGCGTGGCGCGTCCTGTCGGGGGAGGAGTCTCTATCGGACCACCCCTACATCAGATTCGAGGCCGATCTGAGGGGTGGATCTGGCGGGCGCCCGGGGGGGGGAACGCAGTTGTGTTTCCCCAGGTGGGCCCTCGCTAGACTGAATAGGGACCTGGCGGAGGAGGCGGCGATAATGGAGGCCTGGAAGATGCGGGATGAGGACTGGGGACGGCACCGTTCGGCGGAGGAGAGGGCGGGGCGAGTCAAGACGGCCTTCACGGCGGTCTGCAGCGCCTCCATGCCCAGGGTTACTGGTCGACCCGGTAGGACCGCCGTCTACTGGTGGTCCGACGAGATCGGGTCGATCAGAGCCGCCTGCATTCGGGCGAGGAGGGCGCTGCAGAGGTGCCGCCGGCGGCGCACGAGAGTGGACGGCGAGGAGGGGACCCTTCAGGCCGCCTACAAGGAGGCGAAAAGGCGGCTCAACCTGGCCATCCGGCAGGCGAAGGATGCGGCCTGGGGCGAGTTCTTGTCCACCCTGGACAGGGACCCGTGGGGCCGCCCTTACCGCACGGTCAGGGGAAGGATGAGGGGCCAAGCTCCGGCAACAGACTCCATGGAGCCGGAGCTGTTGCAAAGGGTTGTTTCGGGTCTCTTCCCCGCCGTGCCGCCGGCCCTCCCGCCCAGGATGGTGCTCCCCCCAGTCCCCCTCGACCAGGCGACGGGGTTCGAGCCGGTAACCGCCGCCGAGATGGCCTCTGTGCTCGACCGCCTCAGGGGCCACAAGAAGGCGCCGGGCCCCGACGGAGTCCCCGGCAAGGTCGTCCCCATCGCCGCAGAACACCTGGGGGAATTCCTCCAGGAAACCTACAGCCTGTGCCTGGAGAGAGGCGAGTTCCCCAGGCTCTGGAAAAGGGGACGACTGTGCCTGCTGAAGAAGGAGGGGCGGCCGGCGGACTCGCCGTCCGCTTATAGGCCAGTGGTGCTGCTCGACGAGGCCGGCAAGGGACTGGAGAGGGTCATTGCCGGTCGGGTGACGCAGCACCTGGAGGAGGTGGGCCCGAACCTGTCTGATAGGCAGTTCGGGTTCAGGAGGGGCCGCTCGACAGTGGATGCGGTCCTCGCCCTACGGGAGGAAATCGAGAGGGCGGAGAGGCTGGGGCAGGGGGTTTTCGCGGTGTCCCTGGACATCCGGAACGCCTTTAACTCCCTGCCCTACGCCGTAATACGGGAGGCCCTCCGGTTTCACCGACTCCCCCCGTACCTCCAGCAGGTAATAGAGCACTACCTAAGGGACAGGGTGGTGCTCTACGCCAATTCGCGGGGGGACCTGGTGGAGCGAGAGATGGTGTGCGGCGTTCCACAGGGGGCGGTTCTGGGTCCGCTCCTGTGGATCATGGCCTACGACTGGCTCCTCAGAGGGCGGCTCCTCCCCCGTGCAACGGTGGTGTGTTATGCCGACGACACACTCATCGTTGCCAGGGGGAAAACATACGAGGAGGCCAGACGCCGGGCCAGGGAGACCGCGGAGGCCACTATCGGGCGTATCCGGGCCATGGGTCTAAATGTCTCGGTCGATAAGACCGAGGCCATATACTTTCATGGCCCGAGGAGGGCACCCCCAGTGCGGGCGAGGGAGGTGGTACTGGACGGGGTGAGGCTGCCGGTGCAGCCCCACATTAAGTACCTGGGGCTGGTGCTGGATGCTCGCTGGAAGTTCAGCGAGCACTTCCGCCAGCTAGCCCCCCGCCTACTGAAAGCCTCCCAGGCACTGGGGAGACTCCTGCCAAATGTCGGCGGCCCAGGGTCTAACTGCCGCCGACTATATGCAGGAGTCATTAAGAGCATGGCCCTCTACGGCGCGCCCGTGTGGGCGGACGCCGCCGCGGAGGAGGGACTGGCGCATCTGAGGCGGTCCCAAAGGACGGTCGCGGCCCGTATCGGTAGGTGTTACCGTACGGTGTCGCGAGCGGCGGCGTGTGCCATTGCAGGTACACCTCCATGGGACCTGGAGGCTCGTGTCCTACGGGAGGTGTACTTGCAAAGGAGGGAGGCGGGGGTGCGAGGAGATAGGCTCGCACCCGAGGAGGTCCGGCGGCTCCGGCAAGAGGCCGAGGAGAGCATGATGGGGGAATGGGAGGGGTCCCTCATCAACCCACCATATGGTGTACGCACTCTCGAGGCATTGAGTCCAATGCTTCGAGAGTGGCGAGCCAGGCGCCATGGGTCGGTGACCTTCAGGCTGGCGCAGGTGCTTACCGGGCATGGTTGCTTCGGTAAGTACCTGTGCCGGATTCGGAGGGAGCCGACCCCGTCGTGCCACCACTGCGGCGCTGCGGAGGACACTGCCCAGCACACCCTCGAGGTGTGTGCGGCGTGGTCTCCTCAGCGCGGCAGTCTTGTCGCGGCGATAGGGAGCGACCTCTCGCTCGCCGCCGTAGTGCGAGCCATGGCGACGAGCGAGAGGTCCTGGGAGGCGGTGGCCTCCTTCTGCGAGGACGTACTCTTGCAGAAGGAGGCCGCCGAGAGGCGGAGGGAGGAGGACCTCAACTCCTCCCTAATAAGGCGCAGGCGTCGGGGGGGCAGGTGGCGGCGTTACGCCACCCGCATCCCTATCTAGGGTGGGACCGTTCCCCCCACCCTAGTCGACGCCAAGGTGGAAGGGGCACCCAAGGAGGGTGTCCACCCCCCACGCGAAAACGCGCGAATGGGGGGAGAGGGTCTCTTCCCACCCTTCCCCGCTGGGAAGGGTTGGGTCAAGAGGCCAGTAGCGCGGGCGCTCGCGGGGGTCGCGAGCGGAGCGCTTGAGGAGGACCCTCGGGAACAGCATCCCCCGAGGGTAGGACCCTCCCTCGGAAACGACGGGTGATAATGGAGTTTTCTCCTTTATCCCCTGGCGTGGCCGAGGGGGGGTCCGATGGGATGGCGACCGCGGAAGCCTTCCGGGAACTTTTGTTTCCGGGGGACTTCCGTGGACGCACATCCCGGTGAGGTGGGGGGGGGAAAGGCCGTTAGCACACCTCGGCCGCCCCCGGCCTGCACTGGGCGGGGCAACCGCGCCGCCTGCGGTGGCGCCCGGGAACTTGTCCTTGAGACTTGTTCTTGGGTGATCATCGCGGGCGCGGGAGTCTCGTCCTGTGTGGGTCGGGGTCGGTCGGGGGGTGTGGCTTATTCCTTCCCTCACCGAAAGGGGGCCAGCGGCTGTCAGGACGGGAGACCGGCAGTCGCATTGCACTTGGCCCTCAGGCGTGCGGGGTGTTCAGGGCGTCACGGTTCACCCCGTTGCTCCGTCCCTCACGGAGCATAGGAGAGGTCCGCCCACGAGCGCGGACCCACACTGGAGCGGGTTGCGGTCGATTCCGGCCAAGGGCCCCGCGACCCGCTCCAATGTGTATTGGGACGCCGCAGTTTTTAGTGGGTAGGCCTCCAAGCCTCTACCCGGCCTAGTGCCCGGTAAAGGCTTGGAGGAGAGCCCCACATATCCACCGTGTTCTCCCGACACGGTGTGAATGCGTAAGGCATTTTCTGCGAAAACAAAAAAAAAAAAAAAAAAAAAAAAAAAAAAAAAAAAAAAAAAAAAAAAAAAAAAAAAAAAAAAAAAAAAAAAAAAAAAAGGTTAGGTTAGGTTAGGTTAGGTTAGGTTAGGTTAGGTTAGGTTAGGTTAGGTTAGGTTAGGTTAGGTTAGGTTAGGTTAGGTTAGGTTAGGTTAGGTTAGGTTAGGTTAGGTTAGGTTAGGTTAGGTTAGGTTAGGTTAGGTTAGGTTAGGTTAGGTTAGGTTAGGTTAGGTTAGGTTAGGTTAGGTTAGGTTAGGTTAGGTTAGGTTAGGTTAGGTTAGGTTAGGTTAGGTTAGGTTAGGTTAGGTTAGGTTAGGTTAGGTTAGGTTAGGTTAGGTTAGGTTAGGTTAGGTTAGGTTAGGTTAGGTTAGGTTAGGTTAGGTTAGGTTAGGTTAGGTTAGGTTAGGTTAGGTTGACGTTTTTCGGTGGGTCAGATATTGACGAGTTAGTTGGTTTTTTGGAGTTAGGTAGAGTTTTTGAAGGCGGAACTTTTGGTGGTCTAAAAATTGAAATCGCTTCGGAGCTTGGGAAGATATTGAATTTTTTCGATATTTTCTCACTTCGAACTTTTTCTTTTTTTATTCCATACATTTGGAGGTAATTTGCCGGTGAATTGTTAGAAGATCGTCGAGGTAGCAAAGTGTCGGGCACCCCTATCTCGGTTTTCGAGATAGCTGTGCGCGCCTTTCTGCCGGATTGGTCTCCGCCCTTTTCAGGGCGAGCAATTCCCTAGCAGGAACCAGTTGGGAGAGGTCGGGGGAGTCCTCCACCTTGTCGTTGTTCGACGAATTGGCGGTTTTCGCCAAGTTGCCGAACAGCGTCCAGGGACAAACCCGATTTTCTCGGTGTTGGAGTGGGGGAGTTGGTCCCCGGTTTGAGTAGGGGGCTTCAGTGGGGGAGTTCTTGTGCCGCGAAGTCTCGCTGGCGCCACCTCTGAAGCGGTTCGGCAGTAGGAACCTAACCTAAGTTGAACTTAGGTTTTGGTTTTGTTGGTGGAGTTTTTGTTTTGTTTTTTGTTTTTGGGGTATTTTGGGGAGTAGCTGGGGTCGTCAGGGGGAGTGCTCTCCCCTTTTCGACTTTTGTTGGTTTTTCGGTGGAGTAGGGGCGTTCCAGTCGGGAAGACTATTCCATCGATCCTAGTGGTGTTTTTTCTGTGGAATCGCTCTCCCTAGGCGCTAGTGGTGCCGGGGATGAGCGAAATGTCAAATAAAGGAGGTCTTTTTAAGAGATTGGAGGCGATGGGCTCCGATATGGATGCCTGCTCGGAAACTCCAGGGGGAAGTAGGAGCCAGAGCGCGGCCCGTAAAAGGCCGAGCTCTGGAGGGCGACTGAGCTCCAGTTCGGGGAGCGACGTAACAAAGGTGGCCTTAAGGAAAAAGAAGGCTAAAGGAAGAAGCTCTAGAGCGGGAAGACCCGTATCAGGCGGGAACAGCGCAAACTTCTCGCTGAATTTGAAGGGGGGTTCCGACACCAGCCTCGAAGAGCAGCTGGTGATGCAGATTGAGGCGGAAGGAGACAGACCGGCCTCGGCAATGGTACTGAGGAGCTTCAACAAGAAGGCGAACGGCAGGAGGGCCTCCTCAGCCTCATCAGAGGAGGAACTCTCGGAGTGCTCTGAAGTGGGCTCGGGAGAAGTGGCAGAGGAGGTTAGAGAGCAGAGAGAGGTGGTCAAGACTGTGTTCCTGAACACCTCTGCGGCATTGGGTGAGGCAGACAGAAGAAGCGTACAGAAAGTGATACGCAAGCTAGGCGGCGCGGCCAATACATTGGGAAAGGCCAATTCAAAGAAGGGGAGGAAAGTCCCTGAACTGGATCCTGAGGTTCGTAAATACAGGGAGGCCCTTGAGCAGCTACGCGTGGAAGTAGCAACGCTCAAGGAAGAAAACAAGAACCTCAGGAGACAATACGACGAGGTCGCTAAGCGCGCAGCGGAGGCAAGGAGGTCCCCGGCACCAGCACCGGCAGTAAGGGTGGAACCAGGGCAGCCTCTCACCATGGAGGCCATGGCGGAACTGTTTGAGTCGTTCCGCCGCGACACCATGGCCGCGGTGAGAACAATGGTGGACGCCCGCGTAGAGGGACTGGAGAAGGACGGACGCCTTCTCCAGGAGAAGAGCCACCGGCCACCACTGGCAGCCGGGAAAAAGCAGCCCACCCCTCGCACTATGGCAGGAAGGGAGGCGCGCGGCGGACAAGAGCGCCCGCAATCTGCGACGCCGGCGGTGGCTCTAGAGCCACAAATCGCGAACGCGGAACAGGGGGGGAGCGGCTCATGGGCGACGGTGGCGGCTAAAACCAAAAAACCGGCGGGGACAGCCCAAAAGGCAACGGCGGCAAAGCCCAAGCCGAAGCCGGCGCAGGTCAAGCAAGCGGGGCCGAAGCTGGTGGCCCCGAAGACGTCGGCGGTGGTGCTGTCCATCCCCGATGAGGCGGCCAAGAAGGGGGTATCCTATGCCGCGGCCATCATAAAGGCCCAAAAAGAGGTCGGACTGGGCGAGCTCGGCATATCCGACGTTAAGATCAGGGTCACCCAGTCCGGGGCGCGCCTCATAGAGGTGGGCGGCGAAAATAGCGGGGCCAAAGCCGATGGCCTCGCTAAAAAGCTCACGGAGGTGCTGGAGGGGATGGCGTCGATCTCGAGGCCCACCAAGATGGCGGATTTGAGAGTCAGTGGCCTCGACGACTCTACGGGGCCCAGCGAGCTGCGAGCCGCGATCGCCAACAAAGGAGGCTGCCCACCTGAACAAGTAAAGGTGGGCGAAATAAGGGTGGGCCCCGGCGGCCTCGGTACCGCAGTCGCGCAATGCCCGGTGGAGGCGGCAAAAAAGCTCGCCATAGAGGGCAAAGTCCGGGTAGGTTGGACGGTGGCCTCCATCAGGGTGCTGGAACCCCGCGCCTTGAGGTGCTACCGATGCCTCCAGCCGGGGCACACCGGGGCGCTCTGCCCCGCTAAAGTAGATAGGAGCGCCCTATGCTACAGATGTGGTAGCGCGGGGCACAAGGCAGCGTCTTGCAGTGCGGATCCAAGTTGCGACCTCTGCAAGACCCTGAAGCGCCCACACGGGCACATCATGGGGGGCAAATCTTGCAAGCCCCCCGCGGTCAAAGGAAAGGCCCTTCCGAGGGCGTTCGGAGCGCAGCGTGCGCAGGCCCCGGCGGCCATGGAGGTTGTTGATACGGTCCAATAATGCCTACAAGACCGTACAACATCCTCCAGGCGAACGTGAACCACTCCACAGGTTCGCAGGATCTGCTGATGCAGAACCTGGCGGAGTGGTCCGTGGACCTCGCCATCGTGTCGGAGCCCTATTGTGCCCCTCCGCGGGACAATTGGGCTTCGTCGTCGGACGACACGGTGGCGATCGTGGTCCCTACGACGACAGCCGGCGCCCCTCCCCTCACACTCATCGAGAGGGGAGAAGGGTACGTGGCCGTCAGCTGGGCGGGAATCGCGGTGGTGGGCGGTTACTTCTCGCCCAATCGACCCCTCCGGGAGTTTACGGAGTGGGTCGACAGGATGGGGCGCGCCGTAGGGAGACTGGCCCCCAGAAAAGTCCTCCTGGGGGGGGACGTCAACGCCAAGCACCAGGCGTGGGGGTCCCTCTCGGACGACCCGAAGGGGGTCGTCCTGGCGAATTGGGTGACAGCGACGGGGCTGGCGGTGCTAAACACCGGCACCGCCTTCACTTGCGTCAGGGGAAGCGGCGGCTCGCGCGTCGATGTAACCCTGGCGGCCCCGTCTCTGGCACCCAAAATTTCGGCTTGGCGCGTCCTGTCGGAGGAGGAGTCTCTATCGGACCACCCCTACATCAGATTCGAGGCCGATCTGAGGGGTGGATCTGGCGGGCGCCCGGGGGGGGGAACGCAGTTGTGTTTCCCCAGGTGGGCCCTCGCCAGACTGAATAGGGACCTGGCGGAGGAGGCGGCGGTGTTGGAGTCCTGGAAGATCCAGGACGAGGACTGGGGACGGCACCGTTCGGCGGAGGAGAGGGCGGGGCGAGTCAAGACGGCCTTCACGGCGGTCTGCAGCGCCTCCATGCCCAGGGTAACTGGTCGACCCGGTAGGACCGCCGTCTACTGGTGGTCAGACGAGATCGGGTCGATCAGGACCGGGTGCATTCGGGCGCGGAGGGCGCTGCAGAGGTGTCGCCGGCGGCGGACAAGAGTGGACGGCGAGGAGGGGACTCTCGAAGCCGCCTACAGGGAGGCGAAAAGGCGGCTCAACCTGGCCATCCGACAGGCGAAGGATGCGGCCTGGGGAGAGTTCCTGTCAAGCCTCGACAGGGACCCGTGGGGCCGCCCTTACCGTATGGTCAGGGGGAAGATGAAGGGCCAAGCTCCGGCGACAGACTCCATGGAGCCGGAGCTGTTGCAAAGGGTGGTTTCGGGCCTCTTCCCCGCCGTTTCGCCGGCCCTCCCGCCCAGGATGGTGCTCCCCCCAGTCCCCCTCGACCAGGCGACGGGGTTCGAGCCGGTCACCGCCGCCGAGATGGCCTCGGTCATCGACCGCCTTAAGGGCCACAAGAAGGCGCCGGGCCCCGACGGAGTCCCCGGCAAGGTCGTCCCCATCGCCGCAGAACACCTGGGGGAATTCCTCCAGGACACCTACAGTCTGTGCCTGGAGAGAGGCGAGTTCCCCACGCTTTGGAAGAGGGGACGACTCTGCCTTCTTAAAAAGGAGGGACGCCCGGCGGACTCCCCGTCCGCTTTTCGGCCGGTGGTGCTGCTTGATGAGGCCGGCAAGGGACTGGAGAGAGTCATTGCCGGCCGGGTGACGCAGCACCTGGAGGAGGTGGGCCCGAACCTGTCGGACAGGCAGTTCGGGTTCCGGAGGAACCGGTCGACGGTCGACGCGATCTTGGCCCTTAGGGAGGAGATAGATAGGGCGGAGAGGCTCGGGCAGGGAGTCTTCGCGGTGTCATTAGACATCAAAAACGCATTTAACTCCCTGCCCTATGACGTAATAAGGGAGGCCCTGACGTTCCACCAACTTCCCCCGTACCTCCGGCGCATCATTGAGCACTACCTAAGGGACAGGGTGGTGCTCTACGCCGATTCGCGGGGGAACTTGGTGGAACGGGAAATGGTGTGCGGCGTTCCACAGGGGGCGGTCCTGGGCCCGCTTTTGTGGATCATGGCCTATGATTGGCTACTCAGAGGGCGGCTCCTCCCCCGTGCAGCGATAGTGTGTTACGCCGACGACACACTCATCGTTGCCAGGGGGAAAACATACATGGAGGCCAGGCGCCGGGCCAGGGAGACCGCAGAAGCCACAATCGGGCGCATCCGGGCCATGGGGTTGGACGTCTCGGTCGATAAGACCGAGGTCATCTACTTTCATGGCCCGAGGAGGGCACCCCCAGTGCGAGCGAGGGAGGTGGTGCTTGGTGGGGTGAGGCTGCCGGTGCAGCCCCACATCAAGTACCTGGGGCTAGTGCTGGACGCTCGCTGGAAGTTCAGCGAGCACTTCCGCCAACTGGCCCCCAGGCTGCTAAAAGCCTCCCAGGCGCTGGGGAGACTCCTGCCGAATGTCGGCGGCCCAGGGTCCAACTGCCGCCGGCTCTTCGCGGGAGTAATTAAGAGCATGGCCCTCTACGGCGCGCCCGTGTGGGCGGACGCCGCCGCGGAGGAGGGACTGGCGCATCTGAGGCGGTCCCAAAGGACGGTCGCGGCCCGTATCGGTAGGTGTTACCGTACGGTGTCGCGAGCGGCGGCGTGTGCCATTGCAGGTACACCTCCATGGGACCTGGAGGCTCGTGTCCTACGGGAGGTGTACTTGCAAAGGAGGGGGGCGGGGGTGCGAGGAGATAGGCTCGCACCCGAGGAGGTCCGGCGGCTCCGGCAAGAGGCCGAGGAGAGCATGATGGGGGAATGGGAGGGGTCCCTCATCAACCCACCATATGGTGTACGCACTCTCGAGGCATTGAGTCCAATGCTCCGAGAGTGGCGAGCCAGGCGCCATGGGTCGGTGACCTTCAGACTGGCGCAGGTGCTTACCGGGCATGGTTGCTTCGGTAAGTACCTGTGCCGGATTCGGAGGGAGCCGACCCCGTCGTGCCACCACTGCGGCGCTGCGGAGGACACTGCCCAGCACACCCTCGAGGTGTGTGCGGCGTGGTCTCCTCAGCGCGGCAGTCTTGTCGCGGCGATAGGGAGCGACCTCTCGCTCGCCGCCGTAGTGCGAGCCATGGCGACGAGCGAGAGGTCCTGGGAGGCGGTGGCCTCCTTCTGCGAGGACGTCCTCGCAGAAGGAGGCCGCCGAGAGGCGGAGGGAGGAGGACCTCAACTCCTCCCTAATAAGGCGCAGGCGTCGGGGGGGCAGGTGGCGGCGTTACGCCACCCGCATCCCTATCTAGGGTGGGACCGTTCCCCCCTCCCTAGTCGACGCCAAGGTGGAAGGGGCACCCAAGGAGGGTGTCCACCCCCCACGCGAAAACGCGCGAATGGGGGGAGAGGGTCTCTTCCCACCCTTCCCCGCTGGGAAGGGTTGGGTCAAGAGGCCAGTAGCGCGGGCGCTCGCGGGGGTCGCGAGCGGAGCGCTTGAGGAGGACCCTCGGGAACAGCATCCCCCGAGGGTAGGACCCTCCCTCGGAAACGACGGGTGATAATGGAGTTTTCTCCTTTATCCCCTGGCGTGGCCGAGGGGGGGTCCGATGGGATGGCGACCGCGGAAGCCTTCCGGGAACTTTTGTTTCCGGGGGACTTCCGTGGACGCGCATCCCGGTGAGGTGGGGGGGGGAAGGCCGTTAGCACACCTCGGCCGCCCCCGGCCTGCACTGGGCGGGGCAACCGCGCCGCCTGCGGTGGCGCCCGGGAACTTGTTCTTGAGACTTGTTCTTGGGTGATCATCGCGGGCGCGGGAGTCTCGTCCGGTGTGGGTCGGGGTCGGTCGAGGGGTGTGGTTTATTCCTTCCCTCACCGAAAGGGGGCCAGCGGCTGTCGGAACGGGAGACTGGCAGTCGCATTGCACTTGGCCCTCAGGCGTGCGGGGTGTTCAGGGCGTCACGGTTCACCCCGTTGCTCCGTCCCTCACGGAGCATAGGAGAGGTCCGCCCACGAGCGCGGACCCACACTGGAGCGGGTTGCGGTAGATTCCGGCCAAGGGCCCCGCGACCCGCTCCAATGTGTATTGGGACGCCGCAGTTTTTAGTGGGTAGGCCTCCAAGCCTTTACCGGGCACTAGGCCGGGTAGAGGCATGGAGGAGAGCCCCACATATCCGCCGTGTTCTCCCGACACGGTGTGAATGCGTAAGGCATTTTCTGCGAAAACAAAAAAAAAAAAAAAAAAAAAAAAAAAAAAAAAAAAAAAAAAAAAAAAAAAAAAAAAAAAAAAAAAAAAAAAAAAAAAAAAAAAAAAAAAAAAAAAAAAAAAAAA
>OV656825.1:19920653-19931087 GCA_927399485.1 Calamotropha paludella
CCCCTACTACGGGCCAGTACATCGGCGTAGGCAAGATGAGGGCCGAGATGGCTGCTGCCAAAAAGAAGGAGCTACAAGATCAGCTAGAAGAAGAGGTGGTAACGGCGGCCAGCCGGATTCGACCACCGCCTAAGCCGAGACACGAGATGTGCATGGAGGAAGACACCGTCGAAGAGATGGCTTCGTGCGAACTCCTCAAAAGAGGTATGGATGGAGTGAAAGTGGTGCTCGAGGTAGCCAAAACATCTGGAAACCTCAAGGGCACCAGCGTAAAGGCCCTGCGTGACGCGGCCGACCTGATAGCAAAGGTCATGGATGGAATGGTGAGCCGCAACACAGCGGCCGATACCCGGAGATTAGAGGAGCGACTAAACCAAGCGACAAAAGAACTGTCGTGCACGGCGACCGAAAACTCACGCTTACAGCGTGATAATGCCGCCCTGCGGGATGATGTGGCGGGCTTGCGGCGGGAAGTGCAGCTGTTACGAGAGCAGCTAGAACAAATGAGTGAAAGCCCTCGCCCGTACGCAACAACTGGTAGGAGGACCAACACCGTGGGCACCATGTCGGTCGATGAACTCCGCCGGCTCATAGCGGAGCAGGCCGGCACCATGGTGAATGCACGAATTGAGGGGCTTCAAAGCCGGCTCTTGCCAGAAGAGCGTCTGCGGCCGCAACTGGCAGCGGATAGGAGAAAGGCTCCAGCATCGGCGCCGATACTAGAGTCGGGCACTTCTGTCCCTCCCAAGACAGTCACGGCCACACCTGCCGGAACAAAGGCCAAGAAGGACAAGAAGAAGCAGGCGAAAAAACAGGCTCAGTCCAGTACGGCGCCTGCGGGACCAGGGGCGAAATCAACTCCGGGCACAGACACTGGCCCCACAACAACAGAGGGGCCGTGGCAGACGGTAGGGAAAAGGGGCAAAGTAAAGAAGCCCCAGGAGGCAGTAAAGAAGAACTTGCGGCAGGCAAAGAAGGTTAGACTACGCCCACCGCAAACCGCGGCGGTGGTAATCAAGCTTCGACAGGAGGCGCAAGAAAGCGGGGCATCGTATGCGCAAGCTCTCTTGGGGGCCAAACGGACGATCAACCCCCATGACTATGGGTGCGAAAAGGGTTTCGCCATTGCCCGAAAAATCGAGGTACCAGCAGGCACAAGTGGGGAAAACGCCGATAGGTTGGCCGAAAAGTTGCGGGAACTGCTGGACCCGTCTATCGTCGAAATCTCCAGGCCCACGAAGTGCGCGGAATTTCGTGTAATGGGCCTGGACGACACAGTCACAGCAGAAGATATACGGGCGGCGGTGGCAAAGACGGGTGGATGCCCGGAAGCGGCTGTAGTCGTCGGCGATATACGCCCCAGCCGCTTTGGGATGGGCGCTTGCTTGGTCCGATGCCCGGTGGTTGCCGCCAAGCGTATTTCCGAGGGCGGGAAAAAGCTATTGGTTGGCTGGGTTTCTGCGGTTGTCAGTATTCTGCCGCAGAAACCCTTAAGGTGCTTTAGGTGCCTGGAGGTGGGCCATGTAAGAGCCATGTGCGAGTCAGCTGTGGACCGGTCTGATACCTGCTATCGTTGCGGGAAGACCGGCCACAAAGTGGCAGAATGCTCGAACTCGCCACGCTGCGCGTTATGCGTGGCAGCTGGGAAGGCGAGCAACCATCCTCTGGGCGGCCAAGCCTGTAGGACTGCCCAGTCACGGGGGAAGACGGCCAACAGGCCTACCAAGAAGAAAGCCACGCCACCGGCCCCTAGCGCCACACCCGCAGATGGGGCCGAGGCGATGGAAGTAGCCGCCTCTGGAGCGGTAGAATAAGGCCGAAATGGGGTGAGGCCAAAAGGCCCAGACCCCATTATTGGTGAGAGTCGGGCGGCAGAGATGGGGAAGCTCTGTCGCCCATTGCAGGGCTTTCGTGGTGGATGGGCGCGTTCTGTGTTTCAGCGCGCCCACACCGAGGGAGGGGGCTTGTGAGCTCCCAAAGAGGGGTCCTAAGGACCGCCGGCGGCGGACCGCGGTAGTATCTTAGCTTCCCGTGGTTCGTCGCATAGCGGCAGACGGAACACCGGGGGGTTTTAGTGGGTATGCCCGTCAGCCTTTTACTGACGGGTGAGTCCCACATAACCCCGCCGTCTCCCCAACGGTGGGGTATGCGTAACGCATTTCCCCCCGTAAAAAAAAAAAAAAAAAAAAAAAAAAAAAAAAAAAAAAAAGGTTAGGTTAGGTTAGGTTAGGTTAGGTTAGGTTAGGTTAGGTTAGGTTAGGTTAGGTTAGGTTAGGTTAGGTTAGGTTAGGTTAGGTTAGGTTAGGTTAGGTTAGGTTAGGTTAGGTTAGGTTAGGTTAGGTTAGGTTAGGTTAGGTTAGGTTAGGTTAGGTTAGGTTAGGTTAGGTTAGGTTAGGTTAGGTTAGGTTAGGTTAGGTTAGGTTAGGTTAGGTTAGGTTAGGTTAGGTTAGGTTAGGTTAGGTTAGGTTAGGTTAGGTTAGGTTAGGTTAGGTTAGGTTAGGTTAGGTTAGGTTAGGTTAGGTTAGGTTAGGTTAGGTTAGGTTAGGTTAGGTTAGGTTAGGTTAGGTTAGGTTAGGTTAGGTTAGGTTAGGTTAGGTTAGGTTAGGTTAGGTTAGGTTAGGTTAGGTTAGGTTAGGTTAGGTTAGGTTAGGTTAGGTTAGGTTAGGTTAGGTTAGGTTAGGTTAGGTTAGGTTAGGTTAGGTTAGGTTAGGTTAGGTTAGGTTAGGTTAGGTTAGGTTAGGTTAGGTTAGGTTAGGTTAGGTTAGGTTAGGTTAGGTTAGGTTAGGTTAGGTTAGGTTAGGTTAGGTTAGGTTAGGTTAGGTTAGGTTAGGTTAGGTTAGGTTAGGTTAGGTTAGGTTAGGTTAGGTTAGGTTAGGTTAGGTTAGGTTAGGTTAGGTTAGGTTAGGTTAGGTTAGGTTAGGTTAGGTTAGGTTAGGTTAGGTTAGGTTAGGTTAGGTTAGGTTAGGTTAGGTTAGGTTAGGTTAGGTTAGGTTAGGTTAGGTTAGGTTAGGTTAGGTTAGGTTAGGTTAGGTTAGGTTAGGTTAGGTTAGGTTAGGTTAGGTTAGGTTAGGTTAGGTTAGGTTAGGTTAGGTTAGGTTAGGTTAGGTTAGGTTAGGTTAGGTTAGGTTAGGTTAGGTTAGGTTAGGTTAGGTTAGGTTAGGTTAGGTTAGGTTAGGTTAGGTTAGGTTAGGTTAGGTTAGGTTAGGTTAGGTTAGGTTAGGTTAGGTTAGGTTAGGTTAGGTTAGGTTAGGTTAGGTTAGGTTAGGTTAGGTTAGGTTAGGTTAGGTTAGGTTAGGTTAGGTTAGGTTAGGTTAGGTTAGGTTAGGTTAGGTTAGGTTAGGTTAGGTTAGGTTAGGTTAGGTTAGGTTAGGTTAGGTTAGGTTAGGTTAGGTTAGGTTAGGTTAGGTTAGGTTAGGTTAGGTTAGGTTAGGTTAGGTTAGGTTAGGTTAGGTTAGGTTAGGTTAGGTTAGGTTAGGTTAGGTTAGGTTAGGTTAGGTTAGGTTAGGTTAGGTTAGGTTAGGTTAGGTTAGGTTAGGTTAGGTTAGGTTAGGTTAGGTTAGGTTAGGTTAGGTTAGGTTAGGTTAGGTTAGGTTAGGTTAGGTTAGGTTAGGTTAGGTTAGGTTAGGTTAGGTTAGGTTAGGTTAGGTTAGGTTAGGTTAGGTTAGGTTAGGTTAGGTTAGGTTAGGTTAGGTTAGGTTAGGTTAGGTTAGGTTAGGTTAGGTTAGGTTAGGTTAGGTTAGGTTAGGTTAGGTTAGGTTAGGTTAGGTTAGGTTAGGTTAGGTTAGGTTAGGTTAGGTTAGGTTAGGTTAGGTTAGGTTAGGTTAGGTTAGGTTAGGTTAGGTTAGGTTAGGTTAGGTTAGGTTAGGTTAGGTTAGGTTAGGTTAGGTTAGGTTAGGTTAGGTTAGGTTAGGTTAGGTTAGGTTAGGTTAGGTTAGGTTAGGTTAGGTTAGGTTAGGTTAGGTTAGGTTAGGTTAGGTTAGGTTAGGTTAGGTTAGGTTAGGTTAGGTTAGGTTAGGTTAGGTTAGGTTAGGTTAGGTTAGGTTAGGTTAGGTTAGGTTAGGTTAGGTTAGGTTAGGTTAGGTTAGGTTAGGTTAGGTTAGGTTAGGTTAGGTTAGGTTAGGTTAGGTTAGGTTAGGTTAGGTTAGGTTAGGTTAGGTTAGGTTAGGTTAGGTTAGGTTAGGTTAGGTTAGGTTAGGTTAGGTTAGGTTAGGTTAGGTTAGGTTAGGTTAGGTTAGGTTAGGTTAGGTTAGGTTAGGTTAGGTTAGGTTAGGTTAGGTTAGGTTAGGTTAGGTTAGGTTAGGTTAGGTTAGGTTAGGTTAGGTTAGGTTAGGTTAGGTTAGGTTAGGTTAGGTTAGGTTAGGTTAGGTTAGGTTAGGTTAGGTTAGGTTAGGTTAGGTTAGGTTAGGTTAGGTTAGGTTAGGTTAGGTTAGGTTAGGTTAGGTTAGGTTAGGTTAGGTTAGGTTAGGTTAGGTTAGGTTAGGTTAGGTTAGGTTAGGTTAGGTTAGGTTAGGTTAGGTTAGGTTAGGTTAGGTTAGGTTAGGTTAGGTTAGGTTAGGTTAGGTTAGGTTAGGTTAGGTTAGGTTAGGTTAGGTTAGGTTAGGTTAGGTTAGGTTAGGTTAGGTTAGGTTAGGTTAGGTTAGGTTAGGTTAGGTTAGGTTAGGTTAGGTTAGGTTAGGTTAGGTTAGGTTAGGTTAGGTTAGGTTAGGTTAGGTTAGGTTAGGTTAGGTTAGGTTAGGTTAGGTTAGGTTAGGTTAGGTTAGGTTAGGTTAGGTTAGGTTAGGTTAGGTTAGGTTAGGTTAGGTTAGGTTAGGTTAGGTTAGGTTAGGTTAGGTTAGGTTAGGTTAGGTTAGGTTAGGTTAGGTTAGGTTAGGTTAGGTTAGGTTAGGTTAGGTTAGGTTAGGTTAGGTTAGGTTAGGTTAGGTTAGGTTAGGTTAGGTTAGGTTAGGTTAGGTTAGGTTAGGTTAGGTTAGGTTAGGTTAGGTTAGGTTAGGTTAGGTTAGGTTAGGTTAGGTTAGGTTAGGTTAGGTTAGGTTAGGTTAGGTTAGGTTAGGTTAGGTTAGGTTAGGTTAGGTTAGGTTAGGTTAGGTTAGGTTAGGTTAGGTTAGGTTAGGTTAGGTTAGGTTAGGTTAGGTTAGGTTAGGTTAGGTTAGGTTAGGTTAGGTTAGGTTAGGTTAGGTTAGGTTAGGTTAGGTTAGGTTAGGTTAGGTTAGGTTAGGTTAGGTTAGGTTAGGTTAGGTTAGGTTAGGTTAGGTTAGGTTAGGTTAGGTTAGGTTAGGTTAGGTTAGGTTAGGTTAGGTTAGGTTAGGTTAGGTTAGGTTAGGTTAGGTTAGGTTAGGTTAGGTTAGGTTAGGTTAGGTTAGGTTAGGTTAGGGTAGGGTAGGTTAGGTTAGGTTAGGTTAGGTTAGGTTAGGTTAGGTTAGGTTAGGTTAGGTTAGGTTAGGTTAGGTTAGGTTAGGTTAGGTTAGGTTAGGTTAGGTTAGGTTAGGTTAGGTTAGGTTAGGTTAGGTTAGGTTAGGTTAGGTTAGGTTAGGTTAGGTTAGGTTAGGTTAGGTTAGGTTAGGTTAGGTTAGGTTAGGTTAGGTTAGGTTAGGTTAGGTTAGGTTAGGTTAGGTTAGGTTAGGTTAGGTTAGGTTAGGTTAGGTTAGGTTAGGTTAGGTTAGGTTAGGTTAGGTTAGGTTAGGTTAGGTTAGGTTAGGTTAGGTTAGGTTAGGTTAGGTTAGGTTAGGTTAGGTTAGGTTAGGTTAGGTTAGGTTAGGTTAGGTTAGGTTAGGTTAGGTTAGGTTAGGTTAGGTTAGGTTAGGTTAGGTTAGGTTAGGTTAGGTTAGGTTAGGTTAGGTTAGGTTAGGTTAGGTTAGGTTAGGTTAGGTTAGGTTAGGTTAGGTTAGGTTAGGTTAGGTTAGGTTCGGTTAGGTTAGGTTAGGTTAGGTTAGGTTAGGTTAGGTTAGGTTAGGTTAGGTTAGGTTAGGTTAGGTTAGGTTAGGTTAGGTTAGGTTAGGTTAGGTTAGGTTAGGTTAGGTTAGGTTAGGTTAGGTTAGGTTAGGTTAGGTTAGGTTAGGTTAGGTTAGGTTAGGTTAGGTTAGGTTAGGTTAGGTTAGGTTAGGTTAGGTTAGGTTAGGTTAGGTTAGGTTAGGTTAGGTTAGGTTAGGTTAGGTTAGGTTAGGTTAGGTTAGGTTAGGTTAGGTTAGGTTAGGTTAGGTTAGGTTAGGTTAGGTTAGGTTAGGTTAGGTTAGGTTAGGTTAGGTTAGGTTAGGTTAGGTTAGGTTAGGTTAGGTTAGGTTAGGTTAGGTTAGGTTAGGTTAGGTTAGGTTAGGTTAGGTTAGGTTAGGTTAGGTTAGGTTAGGTTAGGTTAGGTTAGGTTAGGTTAGGTTAGGTTAGGTTAGGTTAGGTTAGGTTAGGTTAGGTTAGGTTAGGTTAGGTTAGGTTAGGTTAGGTTAGGTTAGGTTAGGTTAGGTTAGGTTAGGTTAGGTTAGGTTAGGTTAGGTTAGGTTAGGTTAGGTTAGGTTAGGTTAGGTTAGGTTAGGTTAGGTTAGGTTAGGTTAGGTTAGGTTAGGTTAGGTTAGGTTAGGTTAGGTTAGGTTAGGTTAGGTTAGGTTAGGTTAGGTTAGGTTAGGTTAGGTTAGGTTAGGTTAGGTTAGGTTAGGTTAGGTTAGGTTAGGTTAGGTTAGGTTAGGTTAGGTTAGGTTAGGTTAGGTTAGGTTAGGTTAGGTTAGGTTAGGTTAGGTTAGGTTAGGTTAGGTTAGGTTAGGTTAGGTTAGGTTAGGTTAGGTTAGGTTAGGTTAGGTTAGGTTAGGTTAGGTTAGGTTAGGTTAGGTTAGGTTAGGTTAGGTTAGGTTAGGTTAGGTTAGGTTAGGTTAGGTTAGGTTAGGTTAGGTTAGGTTAGGTTAGGTTAGGTTAGGTTAGGTTAGGTTAGGTTAGGTTAGGTTAGGTTAGGTTAGGTTAGGTTAGGTTAGGTTAGGTTAGGTTAGGTTAGGTTAGGTTAGGTTAGGTTAGGTTAGGTTAGGTTAGGTTAGGTTAGGTTAGGTTAGGTTAGGTTAGGTTAGGTTAGGTTAGGTTAGGTTAGGTTAGGTTAGGTTAGGTTAGGTTAGGTTAGGTTAGGTTAGGTTAGGTTAGGTTAGGTTAGGTTAGGTTAGGTTAGGTTAGGTTAGGTTAGGTTAGGTTAGGTTAGGTTAGGTTAGGTTAGGTTAGGTTAGGTTAGGTTAGGTTAGGTTAGGTTAGGTTAGGTTAGGTTAGGTTAGGTTAGGTTAGGTTAGGTTAGGTTAGGTTAGGTTAGGTTAGGTTAGGTTAGGTTAGGTTAGGTTAGGTTAGGTTAGGTTAGGTTAGGTTAGGTTAGGTTAGGTTAGGTTAGGTTAGGTTAGGTTAGGTTAGGTTAGGTTAGGTTAGGTTAGGTTAGGTTAGGTTAGGTTAGGTTAGGTTAGGTTAGGTTAGGTTAGGTTAGGTTAGGTTAGGTTAGGTTAGGTTAGGTTAGGTTAGGTTAGGTTAGGTTAGGTTAGGTTAGGTTAGGTTAGGTTAGGTTAGGTTAGGTTAGGTTAGGTTAGGTTAGGTTAGGTTAGGTTAGGTTAGGTTAGGTTAGGTTAGGTTAGGTTAGGTTAGGTTAGGTTAGGTTAGGTTAGGTTAGGTTAGGTTAGGTTAGGTTAGGTTAGGTTAGGTTAGGTTAGGTTAGGTTAGGTTAGGTTAGGTTAGGTTAGGTTAGGTTAGGTTAGGTTAGGTTAGGTTAGGTTAGGTTAGGTTAGGTTAGGTTAGGTTAGGTTAGGTTAGGTTAGGTTAGGTTAGGTTAGGTTAGGTTAGGTTAGGTTAGGTTAGGTTAGGTTAGGTTAGGTTAGGTTAGGTTAGGTTAGGTTAGGTTAGGTTAGGTTAGGTTAGGTTAGGTTAGGTTAGGTTAGGTTAGGTTAGGTTAGGTTAGGTTAGGTTAGGTTAGGTTAGGTTAGGTTAGGTTAGGTTAGGTTAGGTTAGGTTAGGTTAGGTTAGGTTAGGTTAGGTTAGGTTAGGTTAGGTTAGGTTAGGTTAGGTTAGGTTAGGTTAGGTTAGGTTAGGTTAGGTTAGGTTAGGTTAGGTTAGGTTAGGTTAGGTTAGGTTAGGTTAGGTTAGGTTAGGTTAGGTTAGGTTAGGTTAGGTTAGGTTAGGTTAGGTTAGGTTAGGTTAGGTTAGGTTAGGTTAGGTTAGGTTAGGTTAGGTTAGGTTAGGTTAGGTTAGGTTAGGTTAGGTTAGGTTAGGTTAGGTTAGGTTAGGTTAGGTTAGGTTAGGTTAGGTTAGGTTAGGTTAGGTTAGGTTAGGTTAGGTTAGGTTAGGTTAGGTTAGGTTAGGTTAGGTTAGGTTAGGTTAGGTTAGGTTAGGTTAGGGTAGGTTAGGTTAGGTTAGGTTAGGTTAGGTTAGGTTAGGTTAGGTTAGGTTAGGTTAGGTTAGGTTAGGTTAGGTTAGGTTAGGTTAGGTTAGGTTAGGTTAGGTTAGGTTAGGTTAGGTTAGGTTAGGTTAGGTTAGGTTAGGTTAGGTTAGGTTAGGTTAGGTTAGGTTAGGTTAGGTTAGGTTAGGTTAGGTTAGGTTAGGTTAGGTTAGGTTAGGTTAGGTTAGGTTAGGTTAGGTTAGGTTAGGTTAGGTTAGGTTAGGTTAGGTTAGGTTAGGTTAGGTTAGGTTAGGTTAGGTTAGGTTAGGTTAGGTTAGGTTAGGTTAGGTTAGGTTAGGTTAGGTTAGGTTAGGTTAGGTTAGGTTAGGTTAGGTTAGGTTAGGTTAGGTTAGGTTAGGTTAGGTTAGGTTAGGTTAGGTTAGGTTAGGTTAGGTTAGGTTAGGTTAGGTTAGGTTAGGTTAGGTTAGGTTAGGTTAGGTTAGGTTAGGTTAGGTTAGGTTAGGTTAGGTTAGGTTAGGTTAGGTTAGGTTAGGTTAGGTTAGGTTAGGTTAGGTTAGGTTAGGTTAGGTTAGGTTAGGTTAGGTTAGGTTAGGTTAGGTTAGGTTAGGTTAGGTTAGGTTAGGTTAGGTTAGGTTAGGTTAGGTTAGGTTAGGTTAGGTTAGGTTAGGTTAGGTTAGGTTAGGTTAGGTTAGGTTAGGTTAGGTTAGGTTAGGTTAGGTTAGGTTAGGTTAGGTTAGGTTAGGTTAG
The DNA here is from genome assembly GCA_927399485.1 of Calamotropha paludella. NCBI lineage: Eukaryota > Metazoa > Arthropoda > Insecta > Lepidoptera > Crambidae > Calamotropha > Calamotropha paludella. The sequence goes on from OV656825.1 coordinate 19,929,739, forward strand.
GTTAGGTTAGGTTAGGTTAGGTTAGGTTAGGTTAGGTTAGGTTAGGTTAGGTTAGGTTAGGTTAGGTTAGGTTAGGTTAGGTTAGGTTAGGTTAGGTTAGGTTAGGTTAGGTTAGGTTAGGTTAGGTTAGGTTAGGTTAGGTTAGGTTAGGTTAGGTTAGGTTAGGTTAGGTTAGGTTAGGTTAGGTTAGGTTAGGTTAGGTTAGGTTAGGTTAGGTTAGGTTAGGTTAGGTTAGGTTAGGTTAGGTTAGGTTAGGTTAGGTTAGGTTAGGTTAGGTTAGGTTAGGTTAGGTTAGGTTAGGTTAGGTTAGGTTAGGTTAGGTTAGGTTAGGTTAGGTTAGGTTAGGTTAGGTTAGGTTAGGTTAGGTTAGGTTAGGTTAGGTTAGGTTAGGTTAGGTTAGGTTAGGTTAGGTTAGGTTAGGTTAGGTTAGGTTAGGTTAGGTTAGGTTAGGTTAGGTTAGGTTAGGTTAGGTTAGGTTAGGTTAGGTTAGGTTAGGTTAGGTTAGGTTAGGTTAGGTTAGGTTAGGTTAGGTTAGGTTAGGTTAGGTTAGGTTAGGTTAGGTTAGGTTAGGTTAGGTTAGGTTAGGTTAGGTTAGGTTAGGTTAGGTTAGGTTAGGTTAGGTTAGGTTAGGTTAGGTTAGGTTAGGTTAGGTTAGGTTAGGTTAGGTTAGGTTAGGTTAGGTTAGGTTAGGTTAGGTTAGGTTAGGTTAGGTTAGGTTAGGTTAGGTTAGGTTAGGTTAGGTTAGGTTAGGTTAGGTTAGGTTAGGTTAGGTTAGGTTAGGTTAGGTTAGGTTAGGTTAGGTTAGGTTAGGTTAGGTTAGGTTAGGTTAGGTTAGGTTAGGTTAGGTTAGGTTAGGTTAGGTTAGGTTAGGTTACGGTTAGGTTAGGTTAGGTTAGGTTAGGTTAGGTTAGGTTAGGTTAGGTTAGGTTAGGTTAGGTTAGGTTAGGTTAGGTTAGGTTAGGTTAGGTTAGGTTAGGTTAGGTTAGGTTAGGTTAGGTTAGGTTAGGTTAGGTTAGGTTAGGTTAGGTTAGGTTAGGTTAGGTTAGGTTAGGTTAGGTTAGGTTAGGTTAGGTTAGGTTAGGTTAGGTTAGGTTAGGTTAGGTTAGGTTAGGTTAGGTTAGGTTAGGTTAGGTTAGGTTAGGTTAGGTTAGGTTAGGTTAGGTTAGGTTAGGTTAGGTTAGGTTAGGTTAGGTTAGGTTAGGTTAGGTTAGGTTAGGTTAGGTTAGGTTAGGTTAGGTTAGGTTAGGTTAGGTTAGGTTAGGTTAGGTTAGGTTAGGTTAGGTTAGGTTAGGTTAGGTTAGGTTAGGTTAGGTTAGGTTAGGTTAGGTTAGGTTAGGTTAGGTTAGGTT